>JAKSXM010000125.1:0-264424 GCA_022575985.1 Anagrus nilaparvatae
TCACCTTTTAAACATTGTTTAAAATGTTTAAATGAAAAATCAAAATAAAATACGTAGCTAATATTATTGTACAAACTACAAAAGCACCCCGATAGAATTTCAAAATTTTTTCATACAACAACCCTATATTATATAAACAAATTCTATGAGTGTTTATGATCGCCCATCAAAACTCATTTATACAAATAAATTATTATAAGTTATAACTGTATTTCTAATATAAAAATAATTGTTAATTTATTAAACATTTAAAATTTAAAAATTAAATTAAAAGAGCTACTGTAGATCGTGGACTAATTTTTTTCTCGCAAGTTTCAAAAACCACTTCCAGTTACAAAAAATATTATCACACGATCTCTGGAACTGTTCCCTGAATGTTAGTGTGCTATCCAGCGTAACCCCCAGGTACTTGACAAATAGTTTCGTCGAGATCGTGTAACGATTCCAGCCATCTTCGAAGTTTATATCAATTATGGTGGGAACCCTTCGACGGGTAAGCATTCTCTGTTTTTGAGATCTCAATTTGGAACTCGTGTATCCTCAGCTAGAGGTGGATCTGTTTTTTGACTTGAATCAACCTCTCTTAGGCCATTTAAATGTCCCTAGCAAATACAATCTGAGCAACATCATATTTATTAAACATACCTGACATGCTATTGTAAAAACCATCAATATTGGGAATGCATATCTTTGGTTTCTTGGCTATTGGTTTTTGTATGTCATCTGATCAAGAACACTTCATCCGGGAGGTTGAAGCGTAACAATAAGTAAAAGCATTTCGTAAAAGGCGTTTTGTAGGTCAAATCGGATAACCGACCCTTGCTCAAAGCCCACAATAAATTCCTTCTGTCACCTGTCATTGAGCATATCATAGAACAAGCTCCGATTCCGCAGGTATTCTTTTACCACTTTGCCTGGATACCTTGTTACATAGAAGCCCACTCCAGGGACTGCAGATGAACTATAGATATATTTATAGATAATCAATAAGCATACGTTGGTCACGTTGTTATGGTAACATTATCTAAACATTGAGCGATTACGTTTTTTCATTCTGTGAGTTACAAAAATATATGATTTAAATAATCCTTTAAAATCTTCTTTTAGGTTGATGGATTTTTTTTTAGTATTAATGTAGAGGACATCAGATGTGCTGCGTTTATAATATGAAGGTTCTTTGTCCAAAATATGATAATTTTCTCACTTAAAATTGTTTTTGGCGTTGACATAATTCTCAGTGATAGGTGTTATATTGTCTAGTGCTGTTATCAATATTATGAGTAGGCTGATTCCACGTGAAACGTACGTTGTCCTCCAGATGGGGTCTTTTGATTAGGCTGTAACTTCGCACAGGTGATTATGCATACAAAATGTCCTCACTCCTCAAATGTTACGTCGTAAAATCGTTTCTAGCCGTCTCTGCGAATTTTTGAAAATTGGGACCGATTTTAAAGCTCTCAGCCACCAACTTTTGAAACTTCCCTACCTATCCGAATTTCCAAACCGTTTTTTAAACATTTTTAAGTGGAAGAAAAAGTCTAATTTCGTAGAATTTACTATACACATCAATAGAAAATGTTTAAGGGCATTAAAAAAAAATTACATATGAAATCGGTTCTGCCTAAATTTGGATATAAATATAGCTTTTTTCGCTAAATTTGCATTTTCAAAATCAGAAAATTTTACTAATTATCGTTATAACTTTTCCGTATGTGAAAATACCCATACCCATATTAATATCAGGTGAAATTATATGGAATACTCTGTCTCCACTCCCTGTTTGAAGTTATTTGAAGTGATATGTTTTGAGTTATGAGCTGCAGCCAGTATGGCTCATATTTTCCAATTTTCCTGGTTTACACATAAAAATTTTAAAAAACGGTTCAAAAATTCGGATAGCCAGGGAAATTTCCGATCGAAACCGTTTTTCTAATAATATTTTTAACATTTCTTCATGCTTTTATATAATGAAGCAAAAGTTGGTGGCTGAGAGCTTTAAAATCGGTCCCAATTTTCAAAAATTCACAGAGACGGCTAGTAACGATTTTACGACGTAACATTTGAGGAGTGAGGACATTTTGTATGTATAAACACCTGTGCAAAGTTACAGCCCAATCGGAACATCCCATCTGTAGGTCAACGTACGTTTAACATGGAATCAGCCAGTAGTGTTATTTGGTAGTTCAGCTTTTTTATTTATGTAACTTCTGAGGGCCCTATGACTACCAACTAGTTGTTTTTCATTTTCTGTCTCTTTAGTTAAAGCTATTTCTTTTTTGATCTCTCTATCTACACCAGCCTTGTGTTCACCAAAACGTATAACTTCACGTTTGGTTTAACCTACATAAGTCACATCACACTCTTCACACTCTATCTTATATATTACATTAGTATTCTCACCCTTTCTTAGTTTATCTTTGGCGTTGATGACTAAATTGCTGTTACTTTTCTTAATTAGGGTATATTGATGACATCATATTTATTAAAAATACCTGACATGCTATTGTTAAAACCATCAATATTGGGAATGCATGTCTTTGGTTTCTCGGCTATTCGTTTTTGTATGTCATAACTCATATTTTCATTGTTATTGTCATCTTCAACTCTGTATTCAAGTGTGTTGAATCTTTTGTTTATGTAATAACCTATGAACTTCCTTGGGTAATCATTGTTCAATAGTAGTTGTTTAACAATTGCAAAGTTGTCTGAATGAAAATTTTTATCAGATAGTAATATAGCTTTGTCTACTAATGTGTATATCATCCCTATTTTTAGATGTTTTGTGTGTACAAAATTGAAGTTCAAGTATCTACCCGATAAGGTTGGTTTCCTGTACCAGTTATGTATTAGTTTATTGTTAAGTTTAGTTAATTTAATGTCTAAAAAATTTATACTATTGTCAACTTCTGTCTCATGAGTAAACTGTAGTCTGTTGTGATATGAGTTAAAAATTTCAAGCGTATGTTTCGTTTTGTCAATAGAGATACACGTTAAAATGTCATCTACTTATCTGAGAAAAGATACAGTTTAAGATACGGTTAATTATTATTTAAAAGATACGGTTTAAAATCCAATAGGCTCAAACAGTGTTCCTCAAGATCCTCCAAAACTAGATTTGCAAATAGTGAGGAAACTGCAGAACCTATTGGTGAACCATATATTTGTTTGTAGTATTGATTATCAAATTGAAAGACTGTGTTGTTACAGAAAAAATCTATTGCTTTATGTAATTCAATTAATGGAATGTGTGTGTGTTTCATTATTGAGGAATATCGTTCGTCTAAATTGTTTTTTACTAATTCTATTGGAACATTGGTGAATAGGCTTGATGCGTTTAGATTTATTAAAATGTGGTTGTCTGGAATATGGATTAAAGAAAGTTTCTGGATAAAATGATAGCTACTTTTTATCTATGAGTCAGATCTCTTGGTGCAGTTACTTAATAATGAATTAACAAACTTAGCGAATTTATGCGTAGGTGTATTTACTGTGGAAAGTACAGGTATCAGTTTATAACCCCTTAAACTTGCCTCATCGATGTAAATTTTAAGAACTTTAGGTAAACCATATAAGTAAAAAATAAAAAAAATAAAAAAAATAAAAAAACCTAATTAGAAAGACTAAATTTCCCCACCAAAACTATAGTTATTTAACAGATTCGTTTTGGACATACCCAGCAACTATTGATTAATTTCACGCTTATAAAGTATCTTAATAATTATATATAAAGTCTTTTTTACACTGACACCTTTGTTAAATATTATAAAATATTTTTACCAGGCTGAATAAAAACTGCGATGTTAATGTGTATTAAAACTTCTAGCTAAAATTTAACTTCATAATTCTATCAATAATTGCTGATATGCTTTTCATTATCAAAAGTAACATGTAAAAAATTTCGAATAATTATAAAGTAAATATTTTAAATAAAAAAATAATAGAAAAATTTTTCCTCAATCGTACGTAAATAAAAATTAAAATCATTGTTATCAGGGCCTGTATTATAAATAAATAATTCAATTATAATAAAAACAACACAAAACACTCATATAAATATTATACTTGATTCCCTACTTTTGATATGACACTCGTCATTAAATGATCGTTGGATGCTATAAATGTAAATATTATATATTTTTTTGTAAATAAATAAATAAAAAAAAACGGCAAAAAATAAAAAAATTTGTAATTGAGTGTGAAAAGTTGTTCAATAATAAAATCGTACCACTCAAATACAAATTCATTAACAGTGCATTTATTTTTACACTATCGTATAAATATATTGTTGTTAAAAAAAGTTAAAAAACTTAAAAGTAAATATTAATAAAATAATATTTTTTTATCCGCAATTAAAATTATTTAAATATAAAAAAAAACGAAAAGAAAAAGCGGATAAAATGTATTATACGCCTATGTTGTTGGGTGTATTTTATAGTATCACGACGCGCCTTCAGTACTATTGGACACCTTGAGCTACGTGAACATGGTTGTTACTCTACTTTTCCTCATTGAGTGCATCCTTAAACTGGTCGCCTTTGGATGCAAGGTACAATTCATAATGTCCCATACATAAAAAAAATTTTTTTTTAATGAAAAAATTCCCAAAAAAACACTTAATTATTCACTTTTTAGAGCGGACGACGGTGTTTTTTATAAAATGATGATTTATAAAAAGAAATTATTTATAGATAACGTGCACGATCTATATGCATTAATTATTATAGTTCGTGGCTAAAACATGAAAAAATATAAGCAAAATTGAAAAAGCATAATATGACTTGTTGATTATTATTTTTATTATATTGGACATGCCATATTTTTTTATCATAGCTTTGTATTTTTTTCAAAAAAAAATGATGAAACATTGTAATAATTTTATCTATACTTACTATAGAAGTATATAATTATTTAGTATACATTTGTAATACTTTTTCATAAAACCTTACTTAATTTTTTAGTGTTGCTGAGAATAATTAAAAATTTTTAATTAGGAACTAAAAATTAAAAAATTAATATATTATCATGACTTTTCGCGATAATAAGAAATAAATATTTTCCAATTAATATATAGAAATGCTTGCTAACCGGCATGCTCCTGTAGATAATTTATAATGTTATATTTGAAAAATGGAATATAAAATAAGAAAAAAAAGAAATATTCCTTATTTATTTTTTTTTTTTTCACTATATATTTTATATGATCGAACATCACTTTTATTTACACGAATATATATAACCTTTGATATAATATACCTTCGTCTGCCTTTATATACATATATATTTGACATTAATATTATGTCATAATAAATAGTAATTTTTTTTTTTATAAAAAAGCACTTTATATTCACTTTTATGATAGGCGTGTATTTACACTTTTCATAATTTTATTTTATTTCGTTATTGGGTTCTTTCGGATGAAATGAACGTAAAGAGAGCGTAACAGTTTTTTCCTATTTTGACAAAATTTGGGTATTTTAAAATTCAAATCATAAGGTATTTAGCCTTGATTTTCGGATTTCCAGGGTACCCCTCCCTATAAGCATGTTCCGTGTTAAAATCTCAAATGAAATGCTACCATTTTGAGCCCTTAAATTCAAGATATAAACATCGGTAAGTATAATATCTTCGACAATTTGTCCTTGGAAATTCTGATTTACTTAGGTTCATAGATCGGCACACTCTGTAATTTCAGACTTCAGTGCCAGTCTTTATAATGTATTATAAATGGGCGCGCTCGGCGACTCACTTGTGCCTAGCTATAGTTAGCGTTCTGACAAAAACCCCTATACTACAAGATTCAATTTCGATATTATACTAGATTTTTGATTCTTACTGTGGTAAATAGACGGTACTGACTAAAATACAGAATTTCTTGTTAAAATAAAGCAATAGCCTATAAGGCCTGCAGCAAAGATATTCCTTCTTGCATTTAATTACCGTTTTTAAAGCTTTTTAGTAGCACTTAGGCGCTGACCATGATACAGAAACCGCCCTTGGGGGGAGGGTATTTGCAAAAAATATGTCTTAAAACTGTAAAACTTCTGAAAAATGTGCAAAAAACATAAAAAATTTACGCTCTGGAGAGGGCGATTGCCCCATAGCCCCCCAGCTATATCTGTATCTGCACCTTCTTCTTTTTGGTTACAATGATCCTGACGTTTTCTATAACATGACCACTGTCTAGAGTTTACAAAACAACATCATCCCTGGGGCCATGTGATGAACGTTTTAACAAACGATATACAATTTATAAAATTTATAACCGGTTTGTGTAACTACACAACCAACGAGCATGGAACAAGTTTACTCTTAACAGTATAATAAATCCAAAAACTGAAATTACAATAAATCTAGAAATATAAACTATCCGAAGTCCATAAACTTAAAGTATTCTAAGTTGTTGTTGTTATCAGGGCCTGATCAAGCCCTGACTCCCACTTCAAATTATTCTAAATCCCTAAATCAAAAATATTCTAAGTCCATTTCACCCCCCCCCCCCCCTGCTGAGCCAAAGTTTTTCAAATACCCCATCCAATGAACATGTTCCATGTTAAAATACATTATGTAAGCATTTATACGCCATCATAGAATGGTACATCCTTTGTACATCACATGACCCCTGATATTTTATTCGTACCTTTCAATTCCATTTATTTTATAGCACTGGGATTTTTACAACATTATTGTTATTATTTCCTTCTTCCATAAAATATGATTCTGTCAAAATTAAAAGTCCTTACGCTCTCTTTAAGTACATAGGATTTAAAAACGACCCAAAAATGATATATTTTTTTTAAATCACATTATTTATTATATATTTTATAAGTATAATATAAAAAAATTCACGTCGTCACTTATATATTTATTTAGATATATTGCATTTATATATTTCCAATATTTAAACATTATTTTTATTTAAAGTAAATTTAATTTGATATTAAATTTTTAATTTATTAAATTAAAATTAAAATTAATATTTTTTATTTGAATACACAATTTCGGACACTAATAATAATTTTTTTATCGTGTTTTATATCGTAAATATAATCCGTCGGGTAGGAAACATTAATACATTTTAATGAAAGTTAGGTACACTCAAAATTAAACTGCTTAATGTAGTTTCTATTATTAATGTATCTTGTATAACTAAAATTTGAAATCTTTGAAAATCATTATGGTTGTAGAAATAAATAAACTTTTTTCATTTACGGAGAAGCTTCTAATAGTTAGATTTTTCAGGTAATCATTTCTTTTTTTCAAAGTGAAAATAGCTTGTATTTGGGACTAACAGTTTAAACGACATTTTTTTTGAAAACTAATGATACTAATCAAACATTAAAAAGCTTCTGGTCTAAAAATTTACCCATTAGAATTTAAAAACAAAAATTTCAAAGATTTCGTCATTTTAGTGATGTGTGAGTAATTTGAACGAATTTTCATGAGATTTTTTATCAATAATATAAAGAAAAAAGTACTATTTGAAGAAAAAAAAAATTAGTCTGAGCGAAGTTTAACATACGAAAATTAATGTTAGTCTGAGGGAAGCTCATCTTGATTTTAAAGTAATAAATATCTAAATGTGTTTTATATACTTTTAGCTTAAAAAGAACCGAAACAAGTAATTGTATTAAGGTTAAAAATTACAGAAATACACGTTATTTTCTGAATTTTGTCAAATAATGCAGAAATGTATCGTAAAAAATACATACTCACAACCTTTGTCAATTTTAAATGTCAATATTTCTAATCTTTTAAATAAAAATTTGCAATTTCATATTCTCCTAAAAAATCTTTCAATTTACTCATACAAAGCAAAAAAATTAATTTCATAAATTATTACTAATAAAAAATTTTTAATTTTTTTCCCTAAAAAAAAAAATCTAGAATTTCTTCAAAGACCCCTGGAATACATTCGACTTCATCACGGTCATCGGTAGTATCGTTGATGCATTAGTAATCGAATTTGGGGTAAGTTTAAAATAACATAACCTAAATAAAAATAATTTTAATACATCAGGTTATTAATTTTTAATATAAATGTTTTTTACTAAATATTTAATGTGATAATCAATTATTATATTAAAATATGTAAATAAAATGTATAATTTTGTTGTTACCGAAACCAATAAATAAGCACATCTGATGTATAATAAATAAATAAGATCCGGATTCAAAAAAAAATTAAATAAAAATTAAAAAATATCTTTCTTCAAATTTTTTTAACCAGGATGTTATAGCAGGTTTATTTCAAAACGAGAAAGAAAATGTACGACGGGTAAGTCGTTGTGGATATTAAAATACCGTCAAGAGTATACTCTAGAAAGATATATTTAAAAAAGTAGTTTTATTAATTAATTAAATATTATCAATATTAGTAAATATATAAAAAAATAGGTTTTAATTAAAGCTGCTTTAGTCTGGAAGTTGCAGTTTCAATTTTGGTGCTAAACTAATAGAAATTTCTTTATATACCCTTCAGTTAATGTTTTATTAATTAGTTTTAGATATTATAATATTCCCTTTTATACGTAAAGTGATTTTATATTAAATTTTTTTTCTTTTTCATTTATGTGAATATAACATGTACGAGTTATAATTTAATTATTTTTACTTTATACATAGCAACTGTGTAGTTTCTCCATTAAATTTTGTATTTTATGAAAAAAAATATCAAAGAAAATATCCTGTTTTATATATATATTTTTTTAGTTTATTTATTATTGAATATGTGAAAAACACATACATACATACACACACATACAAACTCGTGTGTATTTTACTTTTTTTTTTTATTAAACGCCTTTCAATTTTGTATAAAATGAAATTTAATTAAGGGAAAAATAAATGGGATTGTCAAACATGTTATTGTTGAATGACGTTAGGTTTTATAGACATTATTTTTGTTTTAATTTTTATTTTTTAGTTAAAAAATAGTATATTGAAAATAAAATGGATTGTCTCATTGTATAAATCAATTTTTAAATAATTAGTACGCTAAAATTGACCTAAAAAAATGAAAAAATTAAAATTTGTTAATTTTGTCATAGTATGAAGATTGGTTCTTTTTGAATATTTTAAATTTCTTTAATTGGGAAAAAATATTTTAAAATTCACTGGAGAAGAGCTTGAAATAAGTTTTAACTGGTTGGTATGATGTACTTCGCTCTCGAGCATTTTGTAACTTCATAAGTTACGGTAATCGGAATTACATCAAATTTTTAGAGTCGATAAAATCAATTATGAGTTAAAATAATTCATTAAGTGATCCGAAAATTGGTTAAATTTTAAAAAAATGGACAATAAAGATTTAAAAAAAAAGGAAATAAATTTTTTAAATAGTATGAGAATTCTCAACTGATATTAACAAATTTTTGTAAAATTTGAAATTAATTAACGATTGTCCAAGTTAGATAAGTTTGAGGATTACAGTGTTGCCAAGAATCATAATGTAATCAACGATTTTCCAAACCACAAATACAAACATAGAATCTAAGCAAAATAAAAAAAGAAAAAACACTAAAAAACAACATTTTTTTAACTTAATTTTCAGAAGGAAATGCTCAAATGGGTGTCTCACATTTACATACTACGTCTATTAATAGTTTGTATCAAACATTTACATTTTATACAATTGTCAACATTTATATATAAATGTCAAGCAATATTTAATTACTGAAACTTCGATGTGCTACAAAAAAGCTTAATATTTCTTTTTTTAGACAAAGAAAGAAATATCACTTAAAAAAAATGAAATCATTTTTCATAAATATTTTTCTTTTTCTTCAAAAATCTACTCTATCAATTCTTATCATTCTAAAAAAATCTGTACTGTCTCAAACTATGTTTATTTTAAAAAATTCAGTAGTTTTCTTTTCTTCAATTAACTTTTACTCCATTTTCCATTTATTGTAAAGAAAATAGAAATCTTTTAAAAAAATGATATTATTCTTACATAAATAAAAATTGAATTGTAAAAATTTTTTTAAAATAATACAAAAACTGAATTTCTAAAAAAAACAACAATATTTTCTTTACTATCATAATAAAATCTTTCGTTTCAAATATTTTTCAACTCTATGAATTTTAAGTACAACTAAAGTCATAAATTTTTATTTTTCAAAACAAACCAGTTTCTGTAATTTGTTCTCTTTGCTATCTACTCATAAAATTTTCGAATTATTAACATTTCAATCATGTTAAAACTTTTTGAATACAGGGACTAACACAATTTTTCAGATGACTTAAAAAATAAAACTTGAACAAAAATCTACAAGTTGGCAACACTGAAACCTGATGAGCGGTTTTTTGAGCTTTGTATAATTTTATTGTGTTAAAATTGCTTTTGTGCAAATTAAATAAATACATAAACATAATTTTTACTCACATACCATCAATACAGTGAAATTCTGATAATTTAAAATTTTTTTGGATTATCGAGGTTTTACTGTACAAATGCTTTGATATTTTTGTGAAACAGTGCCCAAGCTATGATAAGCTAAAAATTATATAGAAATAATAATGATAGCGTTAAATATACTGAAGATTTTTATGTAAATTAAAAAATATATGGGTTGACCCAGTTGATTTATTTTGAATTCAAATATCTTAATTCAAATCTTCAAAGAATCCAAAACCTAAAATAACTACTTAAATAATTTTTATTTGCAAAATTAGCTGTGTTGGCCCATATATGTCTGATAATTTCAATTTTTTTTTAATACATTAAATTAGTAATAAAATGACAACGGCAGAGTTTTAGAAGTAGATTCTTAAAAATAGTATAAAAATTATTAGCTCTTATTGTAATTATTCTGCCCTTGATTCCCATATTTATTTGAAATATAATACTCAAAAATGTACATTTAATTTTACAAGAACTATTTTAGTATTTTTTAAAACTTTTATCTCAATGTGATCATAAATCAAAATTTATAACTTTTTCTAGTCTAAAACTTATTTATACGTAATTTTATGAAAATTTCTTGTAAAATTAAACATTTTAGTCAAAAAGCTTAAAGAAGTAGATCCAAGTCAGAAAATTTAGTAATTTTTAAGCTTTTTAACTGAGCCCTAAATTTTTCAATAAAAAACCTTGAAATTATAAGATGAATCTTTTTAATTTACATAATTCTGATATAAATTTATTTAAATGTGTTTGTCAATGTCGTTTCATATCCAATTGCTTTAAGACCTCTGCATTTTACTGTCTCCTTGTTATTACATGTTTAATTAATATAAAATACATTATAAAATTAAGTAGTAGAATATATAATTAATCTATATTAGCCTGGAAATTATTTAAAAAATTCAACATCAACTAACCTTGCTATCCAGGCATATTTTAGCGTTCAAAAGTGATGCAAAATTAAAATTTTTTCATTACAAAATAACAAACAGACTTTTTTAGATAACATCCAAGCTAATCAATACATATTTAATCTGCCAAAAATTTGGCACAAAATTATTAATTAAATTTAATTCTAGAATAGTTAGTATACATAAATAAAACAAATTTGTGTATAATTAGACCAGAAAATTATAAAAATCTTATATTAATTTCATAGTGAATTATAGCATTAACAATTTTTACCTGTCTGAATTAATTTTATAATTGATAAGATCCTATTTATTCTAGTCGATACTAACATAAAATGTGTAATTAAAATTTAGTAGTTTACTAATACATAATTAAATCCAATAATATTAGACACCCTGTATAATCATAATAATCATAAATAACAATTTTAACTGATAAAAAATTTTTAATCAAAATATTATTTGTTTTAATAGCTTCGATTTTCCTATTAATTATTTTTAATTAATCTTAATGATTAATTAAATATTGAAATTTTAATTTTAAAATCGAAGCTTTAAACAATAATTTTAAAAATAAGAATTGTTAATTTCTGTTTTTAAGTGTAATTTTATTTGTTTTGCACCACAGGAAAATTTTATCAATGTTGGATTTTTAAGATTATTCAGAGCTGCAAGACTTATTAAATTACTTAGACAAGGTTATACGATAAGAATATTATTATGGACTTTTGTACAATCATTCAAAGTACGTATTTTTTAATTAAAATCTGAAGAAATTGTTTGTAAAAAATTTTTTTGCATTTTTAGGCACTACCTTACGTATGCTTACTTATAGCAATGCTTTTCTTCATTTATGCAATTATTGGGATGCAGGTAAGATTTTAATTTTACAGTAAATTATTTTAAAAAATATACACACACAATTTTTTTTGTTATTAAGGATTTTTAAAATTTACTAGGCGAAAAATAAAATTTAATATCTTTATTAGGTTTTTGGTAATTTAGCAAACGACCCAACAACAGCTATTGAATCACACAACAACTTTCAATCTTTTTTTGGGGGTCTTATGTTACTATTTCGGTGAGTCGAGCAGCAACTAAAAAAAATGAAGCATAAAAAATCGAACAAATGGCCGTTTTTTTCAATAAAAAAGTGTAAAACACATGCAGAGCTTATACTAAATTTTCTATTTTTCTATATCTACAAATCTTTTTTCAAAAAATAAAATATATCTGCTTAAAAAATTAGTTCGAATACTTAATCCTGTAAAACCTAATTTAAAAATTAGAAACTTTAGTTTTTTTAAAATCAGTAAAACTACAAAATTTCTCCAAAAAAACCGTAATTATTGTACTTTATTCGCAATATAGAGTTAGAAACATAACTTAAGCTGCTCGACTAATTAATAATTTTAGTCTTTAACATAGTATTTCTCTATCGTTGTAAGATTTAATTAAAAGTAATATAGAATTTTATAGATAGTTTTATATTCTAAATATATCCAAAATTAGTTATAATTTAGAAGAGACATAGAGTAAATAAGTCATTTCCTTAATTATTTTAGGTATATGAAATATAATAGTATTTTAGGTAGTCTTTTATAAGTAAAATATAATCTTAATTTACACAGCTTTAGTTGGCTATTTAATTATTTAACTGTTTATATTATTAATACATTTATTGTCTATAATGATTATGTAGTTTTTGATCCAGCAAAATCAAGAGTTATATTTAAATGTTCTATAAAATGCTTGATTTATTAATAAACTTAGATATTTTGAAAATTTTGATGGATTTTAGGGGTTAAAAATATTTTAATTTTTAGGTAGAAAATGTACTTATATAAATTGTAACCCAAAATTGGAAGTGAAACAAAATCAAATAAAATTGTTATTTGTGTCAGTCTTAATATTATTAATGATTTTACTTTAATGTAGGGGTATGTGGTTACCCGCATATCGAGCCAGGTACCCGAAATTAAAGGGGTTTTCGCTTTGAATTAGGCTGGTTTTCGTATCACCAGTAGAAAATCGAATCCGATTCAAAACTGTATCTGTAGATCTTTTAAGAGAAATTTCGGCTTGTCTACCTGAAACCTGAATAATTCTGGTCAACCGCACACCCTTACTTTAAAGACTAAATTTATGATCTCTGATTTAAAAATTGCTGCTTGCAATTTTCAATTTTTAATTTAGAGCAGTTTTTCCTATTTTAGAACTGTTATTGGAAAACTATGATATAAGATCATGCTGCCTACCTCATTTTGCTCCGTTACTGTTTTTAATGTGCCTCGTGTTGGTTTAATTTATTTTGATACTCGCATACCCATAAAAAACACAAATATTAGAAACACCCTTAGTTTTACGATTGTTTTCTACTGCCAAAAACTTAAATCCATCACTGAAATCAAAATATCTGGATAATTTGCTTTACAGTCTGCGTCATAAATTAATAGATTATTTTAATATATATAAACTCTGTTTTTGCTGGGTACAATCTTTAATTGCTTTAAATAAATTCAGGTGTTTGGTAACATCGCCTTGGTGGAGAAAAACTCGATCAACAAACACAATAATTTTCAGAGTTTTATTCAAGGTCTGATGTTACTATTTCGGTGAGTGCTAAATAGTTTAATTCAAGTTGATGTGCACGAAAGCTGTTATTTAAAAATTTCAAAATTTGTGTTAAAATTCAAAAAAAAATTTAAGTTTAAAGTTATTACATTAAATTTATTTGCTTTATAAGCACAATCATAAAATTAATTTATCATTCCTTTTGTGATAAATTAATTGGAAAATTTTTGAAAATATTTATCAAAATAAATTATAAAAGAATTATTTGATAAAATTCTGCAAAATTTAACACAGCTTGGTTTTCTTGCACAAATCGACATGTTAGAAGGGAAGAATATCTACTTTGTTGTAGTAGAAACATTAGTAAACCCTTAGTTTAAAAATTATAATTTTTTTAATAGTTACACAAGTAGTGCATGGCTCTTTTACGCTGTATTATTTCTAAATATCCTTTAAATCTTATGTTCATAAATTTTTCTTTTAGTTTATAGTCAAAAATAAAAAGCTTGCTTAATTAATGCACAAGTAAAATAATTTTCAAACTATTACACTTTACTAAATTAAAGAAAAATAAAAGGCCGCAAGAATGTATAAATGTAAAAATTTTTTAATTCACAAAAAAAATAAAATTATTAAAAATTTTTTAATTTTTTTGAACAGATGTGCCACCGGTGAAGCGTGGCCAAATATTATGTTATCGTGTATAGCTGAACAACCATGTGATCCAAGATCAAAAGAAAGTGGTGATAAATGTGGTTCAAATTTAGCATACGCATATTTTGTTTCATTTATATTTTTCTGTTCATTTTTAATGTTAAATCTTTTCGTTGCTGTTATTATGGACAATTTTGATTATTTAACACGTGATTCATCGATACTCGGTGCTCACCATCTTGATGAGTTTGTTAGGATATGGGCTGAATATGATCCGAATGCAACTGGCAAGATTCATTTTACGGAGATGTACGAGATGCTTAAAAATATGGATCCACCTTTAGGTTTTGGTAATAAATGTCCAAACAGACTTGCTTATAAAAAACTTATCAGGATGAATATGCCTGTTGACGATGACGTTAGAGTTCATTTTCATACAACATTATTTGCGTTAATTAGAGAAAATCTTAGCATAAAAATGAGGAGCGGTAACTTATAATCTTAATTTATAATTTTATGGTTCTAAATTTAGTTATTTAATGAATTCCTACTTTTTTTTATAAAGCTGAAGAAATGGATCAAGCTGATGAAGAATTAAGGCATACTATCAAAAATATTTGGCCTCTTCAAGCAAAGAAGATGATACATCTTTTAGTACCAAGAATAGAAGGTAATTAACCAAAATGAAATCAAAATAATTTCACAAAAATAAGAGAGAGAGCTAACCATTAGTCCTAACCATTCATTATTTCTAACTCAATCAATGCATAATAATTGCATTTGAGATATATATTTAACTGACCGTAATCAAAGTTTCTCTAAATCAAAATTAGCTAAAACTATTTAGATGAAGCTGGTAGCCCTGAAATCTATTCCAGCCTCCTTTGTTATAATAAATCCAAGACAGATAAATGAAAACCTTTAATTCATAAAGAACTAATTTATGGACCTTTTAACATGTTCTTTCTGCACTTCATAACAACTCTAATAAAGAATGATAAATTAATTAAAAAATAATAATAATTTTGAAAAAATTTTATTTTCAGAAACAAAAAAAGGAAAGCTCTCAGTTGGTAAGATCTATGCTGGGCTATTAATCCTTGAAAATTGGAAGACCACTAAATTTGGAAGAGTCGAATCAACTCAGGTAAGATTATTTATTTAAAATTTAATAAATTATAATGCTGTTATTATAACTGATTCCCCTAATAATAAAATTTATTGAGAAGTGAAATTTTAAGTAAAAATATTTTTAAAATGTATAAAAATAGTGCAAAAAAAAGAAAATAAATATCTCTGATTTTTTTCTTTTTAATAAAAAATAAGTTTTTATGATTCAAAAATTAGAGATACTTTATTATGATGAAAGTTAAATATTGAATGAGTGGCAAGTGTCAATTTATGGCTTCTTTGTAATTGGAGTCAATGTCAAAATTTATGTGATTTATAAACCCTTTTTAAATGCTTAAATATCTCTAGATAATTTGTTTCTTTCCGTTTAGATTTTATATTATTAAAAATTTCCTTTTTAAATTGTTTTTAATGTTCAATTTGACGTGATATTGAGCCTAATTGTGAGTGTCTTTGTAGTGCTCATTTTTTGATAAACGTGTACCCTTTGTATTTCCTAAAATAAAAATTTTTTTTTTTAATAATTGTTAGATTGTATTTGGTCGACATCGTCATTTCGTCTTATGCATTCATTTGTGATTGTCCTCATGAAAATTTTCATAAATAAATCGGTTTTTTTTTAAACTAATTTGATGAAGTGACGAAATTCGGCATGAAAAATATTTCTGGTTCAAACGAAAAGTTGTTCGTAATATTTGACTTGAACGTAATTTTTTTTTCTAGTAAATCGTCGATTAAAATTTTACAATAATTTTTTCAGTTTTAATCCCAACAGAACAAGGAACAACCAAAAGGTAAATTAGTAAATCGCAAAAATCGTAGTTGAAGAAAATTTTTGTCTAAATTTTTTATAAATTTTCTAAATTATATAGTCTCATTACCCATCTTGATTAGACAATAGTTAATCATTCGGCATAATATGATTAATAAAAATTGTAATTTTGACGATTTACTAGAAAAAAATTGTTAAAGAAAAATTCATGTAAACAACTTATCGATGTGAAAATCCGAAAGAACCAATGTTTTTGTCTAAAAAAAAACCAAAAAATTTGTTAATATTTATGTGATTGACGTCGGTTTTATTTTTTTAAAATAAATGTTATATCTAAAATAGCGAACGTTTAATGTTTTTTGTACAAAAATCCAAAACCCCCAAAAATATCAAAAAAAAGTTAATTTTTTCGTAGTTTAATTTTTTTAGATTTTTGTGATTATAGAAATTTTTAATAGATCAAAAATTTGTATTGTTTTTCAAAATTCTTCAATGTGTAGTAAAAGAAATTTTTCAAAAAAAATAGTTTTTTAGAAATCAAAATAATGACAGAATGTTATAAAAATGTGTAGAAAATTAGATGTTTCTTAATGTACATAAAAAACGTTACTAAAAGCAAAACTGTCTAAAAAATTAGTTAAATAGTTTTAAAAAAAACAAGATCATAGAAAGACTGCGTGTTTTTGAGTGCTATTTTTTAATTTTTTTAAACTTTCATCTACAAAAGTTCCAAAAAAACCAAAAAATAAAATTTTAATTGCACAATCTGCCATTTTATTTGTTTTAACAACTCAGCATCCGCCTGGGTGATAGCAAAAAAAAAAAACCATAAAAATATTAGATTTTAGTCAAAAGTGCACTATTTCAAAAAAAAAAATTAATTTTAATATAAAAAAATGAAAGAAGCTCTCAATCATCTCTATTATGATTTTTCTTTGTTTTACAGAAAATAAAGATGGTATCGATAACGATATTGCTGGGCAAAATCCTGCGGCCCAGGCGGTAGTACTTACATAATCTCTTTTCTCTTTTTTATAGAATAGATTAAATCCAAATAACAAAAAAAAATTTTTTTTTTTATATCATTAATATTCATTTATTTTTTTTTTTCGTTAGTTAAAAGAGTCTACTTTAGTTTTTACATTCATTAACTTCATTTTTATTTTCACTCTCTTATGCATTATTCATTTATTTGTTATGCAAAATATTATATGATCAGCACTTAATTTTTTTTTACTTTATTTATTAAAATTAATGAGCTTGTTTTTCCAATTTTCTTTTATTATATAATTTTATTAATTAAAAAAAATGCATGTATTTTTTTTAATTTATTAAAGCACTAAGATTTCTGTTTGGTTCAATTTTTTAAAATAAAATTATTATTAATTGCATTAAAAATTTGCTTGTTTAATTTTAGTTATGTCCAAAAATCCTCATAAAATTTTAGTTTTTTCTTTAAACTAAGGTCATTGAGAGCAGTGCAGTAAAGTCGATTATTTCATATAACAAAAAAGAATACTTAAGAACTATTCGATTTTATATTTTAATCATCGACTAACTGTGCTAAATCTAAATTTAAAAAAAATCCAATTTAATTATTCTAGTCTGAGAAATTGCATTGAAAAAATTATAAAAATTTAGATATTTTTTAGATTGCCTATGAAAATTAAATTACATTATAGAAAAGCTTAGAAATTTTTTAGTGCACTTATATTGGTTAGAATAATTTTCATTCACAGTAGGAAAGATTCATAGATTAACTTAGATTTTAGTCGAATCATAATTTTCATTTATTTAATTTTTTAAAAAGTATTATTTGACTTATTCAGAATTGATATTTCGAGAGTACTTTTTAAAAAATATTTGAGCAATTATTTAAAAATTTTACGATTAATGAGTTTCGCTAAATTGTTAAAATTGATTTACTGCTACTTTTTAGGGTTAGAACGTTTTAAAATAATTATTCAAGTTCTCATAATATTGAACATTATATGTTAGTGGGGCTGCTGAAAAAGATTTTGAAAAGTTTTTACCAATTTTTGTGCAATCGTTTTTGATTGTCAGTAACTTATTTGATTTTTATCAAACCCTAAATATATAAAAATTCAAAATGGCCGACTTAGAATAGAAATTTTGTAACCTCAAAATTAGAAATTTTATATTTATTGATCACAAAATTGAAGTTAAGTTCTTAAGTTCTTGAACTAAGTAATTTAAAATACTAATTTTCTAACCTCAAAATTTAAATATACTTTTTATTGTTTCTATGGCTGAAAAGCCTGGAAACAATAAAAATTTGAGGTTAGAAATTTACTATACAAGCCCAACAGATTTTTATAAAATTATTTCAAATTCGTGATCAAATAGAAGACCCAAAAAATTATGAATTTTGTAATTTAGAGCTAGCAATTTAAATCCTCGAAAACCCTATTAGTGTCTTAGAATGTTTGATTTTAAGATTTAGTTTATAAAATCATTAAAAAAAATACTAAAACTTGTGGATATTCGCCATTTTTAGTGATTCCTTTGGAAAAAATTGAAATTTATGTGTATGAAAAAAAGAAAATAAATTGCTGATAACCAAAATTTGAACTAAAATCAAAAATAATTTCAAAAATCTTTCTTTTCCTCCCAAAACATTAAAAATTTCCCCTTAATGAGATCTTAAACCATTATTTTTAAATATTCATACTCTAATCTCCACAGCAGCTAAATAATTTGCTCAAAATTAAAATAAAAACTAAAAACCAACAAAAATTTAGAAAAAAAAGCTCATAGATCTAAACATATTGTGCTTGAAAATAAAAATTAAAAAAAAACATTAGTATAGAAATAGTAAAATAATAGTTTTAGCGCCTTTTGCCTCCAAAAACTAATAATAATTAACATTATCCTATATTTCAGCTATAAATACTTATATATAGGTGTATAAAAATAAATAATTTTTAAACTAATAATATAGCTTGGTAGTATATTGATTTTAAAAAAATTTAGATAGTTAATTAGAGAAAAATTAGAAATTAATTTTTTTTTTTATTTATAGATAATTTATTTTTTTACTTAAATAGAAATTATTGATAAAATAGTATAAATTTTTTCTAAAAATAATTTTTGCATCCTGTAGATTTTTTATAAATTTTAGCATAAAATTTTTTATTATATATACCTATAAATATAAATAATTAACTTTTCTCTATCGCTTATAAATAGAATGTCTAAATTAAATTTTTTTTATTTATAACCTATCTTATTTTTCAATATCTTAATTTTTCTACTTTTTATTATATTCTATAATAATATGAACGCGTGCTCCTTGTCTGCTATTTATAAATTAAATTAATAAAATTATAATGATTGGTATTGCTTATAATAAGGATATTCTTTTCAGATTTTTCATTTTTTTTTTTATTGTATTATGTATTTTATTTTTATAAAATTAATAATTTGCTCGATTCTTTAAATCTATAATCTTTATTAGGCATGCTGAAATCATCATAATTTATAAGAAGATGGTTAACTCTTTTGGTTATGAAAGAAATCTGGATTATTACATTAGAAAAGAATTTTCTTATTTTGTTTTATTTAAAAGTTTAAAAATGTAACTGCCAACTTGACCTAATCTGGGTACGAACCTGATCAAAATATTCTCTAAATTTAATCACGTTAAACACTCCTCTATGAAGCTATAAAGCAGCATACACTCCTGCATTCTTTTTAAGCTTCAAGTTGCCCATTTTATAAGTTGTAAATTTAGTAAATTTAAGGTAAAATAATAAATAATACTTATTAAGGCTACGCTTCGTCTCTGATTAAAGGCCTCTTCAAAACAGAAAATATTTATGTAATTAAATTTATATTTTCAGTCCTGTAAAGATATTCAAGTTGAAATGAAACGTACCATAAATGAAAATTTCTCAAAGTCTAAAACACCTTATTGCTTCATATTTAGCAAAAAAATAAAAAGTTCTCTACCAATAAGAAAATTCTTTAAATAACTAGATTGACTTTCCAAAAGGGCACACCTCTTCATAACCAGTAATTCCTACTGTATATTATAAAAGGATAATTAAAATTGTTGATAAGAATAATTTTTTTATGTCATATAATAATAAATAGTTGAGTAACCTAAATAATCCCAATATTTAATAAATAACTAATATAACTAACAATAAACTAAAAAAATATGTATAAAAAATTTTAAACAAAATTTTTTACACATATTTAATATAAATTGCATGCTTATTTATGATAAGAAACAATAATGATAATAATAATTTTGAAAAAATATTCAAATCTCGTAAATAATTATACATTTATTATCACTTCGCATATTATTATAATAAACTTTTAATTATTTTTCAAACTATAATATGTACTTACTTTTTTATTGTTTTTTGACACTATCACGTGTGCTATTATATAATAAGCATCAAAAAATATATATATAATCAAACTAACTAAATGCATTATATAAATAAACAAACATATACAGGCTTTAATAGAAAGTTTATTTCTTTTTGTGTGTGTGTGTGTTGTACAAAACACATTTTTGAATTATATATTTGTTATTTTGAGCTAAAGAAGAAGTTATTGGTGTATCTAAAGTTCTGATTTGATGAGTATTTTTGGAATGAAAAATTTGGTAAGCTGAATTGTTTTGATAAGCAAATGGCAAAGTTTTAAGGTCAAAAAATTTTTTTCTTAAATTTTTTCTGTACAAGAACTTGCCATAATTATATTAACTGCATTTCCCTTGCTCATTATTTGCAAATATTCTCCTGAACATTTTAAAAATGAATCTTATCTGATAAACAACTGCTTTCCTTCAAACCCTATTTTCTATTCTTCTACTTATTATTTACCGTCACATGCTTGATAAAGATTGTTGGTTTGTCAAATAAGCTGGACTCCTTGTACGGGCACGTCTTCTATGACTTGCTAAATTGAAACTATGCATCATGTATGGTTTGCTTTTGAAGAAACCCTTTTTCCTCAGATATTTGCACTTGCATGAATTTGAAACCAATTCCTTTTCCCCTGGTAAAATTCCAGAAGACTTTCTTCCATTTCTAGTCTCTTAAAATATCATTTTCTCTAACCTAATAAAAGTATCCGAAAATATCAATCTGATCAAAATAAAAGGTCTATCAAAAAATACTACTTTTACTAAAAATAACAAATTTATACTTTATTAACCATTAAAACTATAAAATTAAGATTATTGCTGTTTTAAATTTTGTAACATTTAATTTAAAATTGTAGAAAACAAAACACACAGTAATAATCTTATGGCACATAAGAAAAAAACTATAAATTCAAATGATACTATATAAAATATGGTGCATGATAAATTTTTTCAAATTTTATTCTCTATGATAAATAAAAAATATATAACACTTTGCACTAATCAACCACGACACTTTTTTCTGGCATGGTTCAAATAAATGCATTTTTTAATTGAATTAAAAAAAAAAATAAAATTTTTTCATAACTTTTTTTTTTGCTCTTAAATTTCTTAACAAGAAATTTATTTTTCTTTTTGGTTACAAGTTATGTAAGAGCAAAAAAAAATTAAAACAGTAAAAAAAAAAATTAAAGAAAACAGTGCAAAAGAAGGTTAGTGTTGGACGCGGAAAAGCCTGTATGTGCCAAAATTATGCCGATTCGCGTAATTTAATTGGCTTGAAAAGTAAATAAATATAAATTAAATTTCAACACTGACATCGATTTCACCAATTCAAATAGCGTTCAACATTCTTTGATGCAATCTTGGATGCTGCTGGAGCTAGTCACCATGTTCCAGGAGAAAGAAATAATAGTCTTCAACCAGCAACTAATGGAAAAGATCACCATTCGCATCGTGGTTCTAAAGATGAAGATTCTGGTGCCATGGGAATTTTTGCAGTCGCCGAACAAAGACGTCAACATAGCTTCAGGTAATAATTATTTACGCTATATGGTAATATTTTTTCTACTGTAAAACATTGAGTTTACACACATTAGATTTTTTTATCTTGTAAAGATCTTTACTGTTGAGTAGCTCTCAAATTTGAGAAGTTAAAATGTAAGCAAATGAAAAGCGACAGGCCGTCCAAAAATGGTCTTTAAAAATTTTTACTTGAACTTATTTTTGATAAAAGTGTAGAAACTAAAAAATAAAAGGGTAAACTCATTCTTAGTGCAATTATAAATTTATACAAGTTGCGTTTAAAAACGGGTATAGAACGAAGCAAACCATTTGATTCCCGTTATTATAAAAACAACTTTAGGACCATTCATTTCGCGTCAAAAACTATACAGATTATCTGTATGAGAAGAAGAAGCTTAATTTCAATTATGAAAGCTATTTGATAAATATTTTTCTTTAAATTGCGTGCACAAGAACTGGAAATTTTCTAGCTATTGGGTAGAGAAAATCTTCGCTTTGTAATAAAATAATTTGTTTCCATAATTTAAACTATAAATAAAAAGACTTATAACCGGTTTGTGTAAACGCAACCTAAATGCGTGGAATATGTTTACTTTCAGCTGAGGGCTAGGTATAATGCAAATGTTACACAATATTACAATACAATTTTCTAATTTTATAATTTGTAATTATCACCTTACTAGATATTAAAATTCTAAACCCAAACTTTTCTGATTCCCTAAATACGTATTATTTTAGGTCCCTAAATGAAAATTATTCCAATTCCCTAAACCTGTATTATTCTAAGTCCCTGAGCCCAGGTTTTTCAAAGTCTCTAAATTAAAATTACTCAAAGTCTCATTTGACCCCCCCCCCTTAAATCAGACAAATTTTAACCCCTCCCCTTAATTTTAAAGTTTTTAGGTACCCCCTACCTAAAAACATGTTCCATGTTAATAAACTTAATTGAATTGATAAAATTACTACGGTTAAGCTGGTACGAAATGTTTCTTAATCAGTAGTATGAATCAATTTACAGTCAGACAACGTATTACGGAATATGAACTAATATTTTTATTCGAGGGTTTACAGAATACAAAAAACTTATTTGTAAAATTTTAAAAAATTTGTCGGTATTTAGTAGTTTAAGACAACGAATAGTCAGACAACCTGATTTTTAAGTAAAACATTTTTTTAAAGTCTGTATAATAACAACTTACGTGAAATTACGTAATTATATCAACTATTAAGTTAACGTGACAATGGATTACCTGGAAATTTACATTTTTATTGCAAATAATAAAAAACACTCTTTAATTTTATCATCTAAAATATAAATGAAAAGCATATAATCCTTTTTTATGATTTCAGAAATAATAAAAAGGTGAACTGGAAGGAATCACAGCAATACGATAAACTAGGGAGCAGTGGAGAGAGTAGCCAGGGAGGGGGTGGGACAGGGGTTACTGGGGCTATAAGTAACGTTGGAGACCGCGGTCCCGAACTAGAACCACTGCTGAAAGAGCCTTCTCGTCGTCGACGATACAACGATACTGAAAATTATCGATTCTATCGTCAACATAGTCAAAGCGATCATCATCAACTTCATCATAATGATCATCGAACATCCTTACGTAATCGACCTCGATCCTCGACCTCTTACCGAAAGGTCACGGTTCTGTTCCCTAATTAAAAAGACCTATTTTATTTTATTATTTTATTTAAATATATATTAAAATTAATTATATTATTATTAAACGCGTATTTTTCTGTTTTAATTTAGGTAATTTTTTCAGCTCTGTCGAATTTCTATTTAAAATTAAAATACTCAAAGCGTGTTATAGTCTAAATGTTTTAGTGCTTTGTATTTAGACTAGATGATTAACAAAATTTTCTTTATTTTCAAATGTGGACTTAGGAAGGTAACTGAATTTATGTCTCAACTTTAACCAAAATCATTAGTCGACTAAAATTTATAGATTTTTAAAAAACCCAAAATAATAGATTAACCCAGGAAATAATCAAATATGATACAATATGACCAAATTAAGGTAGATCTTGTCCAGATGTGATTTAATCTATTACTGCCAAAGTAAAAATTACATTTGGTATAAGGTTAAGACCCTTTTCTTGAGAAATTTGACTGTAATAAGTAAAAATAAAAAAAATACTTAAAATTTGAAATAGCCCTATTTATTTTAGGCTAAATATGGTCAAATTTTTTGACAGGGTATTTTTTTTATATTTACTTATTTCAGTCTATTTTCTAAGTGAAATAGGATTAACTTCAGATCAGTTCTAGTTTCTGTTTAGCCTTAATTTTTAATCTGAACTTTTCATAAAAGATTTGTTTAAATTTGGTCATATCAAATCTGATCTGATTTTTTCTCAGGTATTAGCCATAAAAATATCCATTCCTAAAAATATTTTCTGTAGTAATCAAAAGTAACAAAAATTAGATCAAATAGAAATTAGAAAAAAGCCTTAAACGTTAATTTAAAAATTAATGGATTTAGATAGAAAACAACGGAAATTAGAATAAATAAATCTTTCAGTGGTCAACCCTTCCCTAGCTGCTTTCATCTGTTACTAAAAATAATATTAATTAGGTTTAAAAAAATTTTTTTATCTAACGCGATTATTAAATAATTGTTTTCTTTAAAATTAAAGCTGTGCCTCTGGTAAGTACACAGCGTGTTATGAAAAAAATTTTTTTTTTTAGTCAAAGCATCAAATTTTTTAAAAAATTATTTTTTATTAATCATTTTTTTTTTTAATTCAGCATGAGCATGTTTCAAATTAATCAATTTTTATAAGCATGATTTACTTACATCTTTTTGCAAATTTTAATAAGAGCTTCACTTAAATTACACAGATTCTAAATTTAGATGAATTAGAATATTTTTTTTTTCACTCATACTTTTTTATTTTTGATAATTTTTTTTCAGCATTTTTAATTGATTGATAGATTTAATAATTAGTTATAGCTGAAACACGCTAATTAGAAATATAGTGAGAGCTCTTTAATTTTTTAAAAAATCGAATTTTAAATTTAAAATAAAAATTCTTTTATCGACAGAGGCAAAAGGCGTCATCTATTTTTTTAAAAAATATTTATCAGTACTTATGATTTATTTTTTAAATTAAAAAAAAGTTGGCTTAACGTGCTCGTATTAAAAATTTTAGAAATTTATTTTTTTTAATTTATAATTCAAGTTTTTAACCCAAAAAAAAAAAAAAAGTTTTCATGAGTTTTAAAAAATTATTTACAAAAAATAAATTCATCAAAAATTATTTTTTTTTAAATCTAGATGGATTTACAAGACGTTGTAGTCGATTCAAGAGTTGGAAGTCTTGAAAGTCTAACGCATGCTGGTGAAGGAAGGCTTCATCAAGTTCATCATCATCATCACGTACCTTCTAGTTTAAGGTAAATATAAAATTCAAAAATAAAATTTTTTTCAAGTACTAACGTTTTTTTATTTATTTTTTTAGGAATACACCATTTTTCCTTAGATCACCTTCACCAAAACAACAAGTTTATGATCATCATGGTAATCTGATACATTATCCAGAAAATTATAAATTTAGTGACACAGTTAATGACGTCGTTGAATTCCAAAGGCATGTAGGCCTTCCAGATCAAAATAATTATAGAAGGAGAGTAAAAGGTAAGCTAGTTTTTGTTTTAAAGTTTACAAAAATATTCTACTAACATACTTTTAAATACATAACTGAGCAAGTTATTTATTATTTAACAAAAATTTACCAATCGAGGTCTGATTTTAAACTGTAATTTTGAAAATGAAAAAAAATAATTTAAAGTTAAATTTAAGATTTTTGGCTAAATTTAAAATTTAACTGAAGTACCAATTTAAATCTTTTTATTACAACTATGCAAAAACGGTTACCAGATCGAATCCCCTGATTCGACTCATTTATGACACATTTTTTTATACATGAAATATGAAATCATTCAATTTTTTAGCCCTCTAGGTGCAAATCTGCCTGATTTAGACATAAATTACGTTTTTTGTGAATTTTACATTTTAAATGAATTTTTTTGGTAATCAATTAACAGTGTTAAAAATAATTTCTGGACAAGATTCGAACTTGATATTAGTTTTTCAAAATTTTGCCTCTAGATGGCTGTATTATTCAATATTTTTAGCTCAAATCACGAAAATTTAAATATCTCAAATTCCACATCCTTTAGAAAACTCAAAGTTGGTCGAGAGGCTTGCTTTTTATTATGCCATAAATTAGAAGAAATCTCTTGGTGGTTAAATCGCGGGTAAAAAATTTATATGCATTTTATTGGCTTCATAAATTGTAAATATTTCCAGCAAAAGTTTGGTCGAGTTTTCATTTGGTCACACGACTTGACAATTCCCAAAAAAACGCAATTTAGGTCTAAATTTGACAGATTTGCACCTAGACGGCTAAAAAGTTTAGAGAGTTCATATTTCCTGTATAAAAAAATATGTATCTAAAATGAGCCAAATCTAGGGATTCGATCAGGTAATGATGACTCCATATATGAAATGACTCTTAAAAAATTCTATAAAAATTTTAAAAAGGTCTAAAAACTTCACTGCAAAAGATCTCATTGAAATTCTTAGTACTTATTTTTAGCACTGCTGTACTTACTCAAGATCTTTTTAAGATTCAACAAAAGAATACAAATTAGTTTGAGTTTACACAAGTTCCAATATTGTCAAATTCTAAAAAATAATTTGCTCAAACATGAATAAAAAATCAAAATAAACTAAAACTCATGTTGCATGTTTATTTTAAAACAAAACAATTAAAATATAAAAAATACATATTAAAAAATAGCAGCAAGAGTTTAAGTTACAAAAAATTTATATATAAATGTTGCAATAATTCAAATATTTAGATTTTATATGTCAACATAAATTAATTAAATAATAAAATAAATTAAATTAATAAATATATACAAGTTCAATGTTTTAATTGATGTAACAAGTTATATATTTTCTTTTTTCTTTTCTTTTTTGCCATACACAGACTATTACGACCACTGCGACAATTACGACGATGGTAATTCTTTTTTTTTCTCACAAAAATGCATAATTTTAATTTTTTTTTAGTTTTGTAATGCAAGAAACTGCTTTTTGTGCTATGTTTTGATTTTTTTAAACAAATTTTTTTACAATCATTGAAAAAATTAATCAAAATGTTACTTGATGCAATTAAGGATTTTTATTGTTATGTAAATTTTTTGGTGGAAAAATGGTTCTTTGAGTGAAAACTTATCTTGTGATGCAAACTACTTCTTTGATTCTGCATGTCGAAATTAATAAATCTACTGATATCTATATATATTCTGCAAAAAAATGAATTTTTACCTGAATATTTCAATTTCTGACAAAAAGAACCATTTCTGACTCTCAAAAGTAAACTTTAACAATAACCAAAAATAATATTGCGTCGAGTAAATATTTTTTTCAGTGTATGCATAGCATTATAATTTCAAAGCTTTTATATAAATTCTGTACATAAAGCACAATTACCATGTACATATTATTACACTGATTATTTAGTATTATGAACTGAAGATTGTGTGTTTGATTGTTTATGCATTATGTCTACACTATACACAATATGAATTAATAGGGATTTTGTGGATTTTTCCCTCTATTAGAGGAAAAATTAAATACTCATTTTCCTATTGTAACAAATAATTAGTAAGGCTAAATGTTGATAGTACTCAAATTATTTATTGGCATTTTTGAGAATGCTTAAACTTATAATAACGTATCCAAAGGAAATTTAGAACTCTGATTGAAATTTTACTGAAAAATATAATTTAATAAAAATAAATAAATTTAATAATAAAATATTACAAAAACTTAGAATCTCCCTAAAATAAAATTAATTTTTACTAAAATTTGAAATTCTGTTATAAATTATGTACACTCTTTTAACTTTTCATTTATATTAGTATATATAAAAGTTTTTAAAAAAAACTTTTTTCTTTCATTTGAAACTTTGAAGAATAAGTTTTATGCCTGTTAAAAAATAATAAAAGGAGGACGAAACTTTTCTAGAAATATTCTAAATACATATTAATGACATTAAAAATCGATAATAGAATATTTACATTTTTTTTTTTCAAAACTTATTTCAATTTTCATTTTTTCAAAAATTTAATTTAGATAAAGTATAAAAAATTTAAAATGGGTATATTAATGACGAAAAATTTTAGATTGGAAAATATGAGAGTATTCTAAAATTATTAGTTTGTTAATGAAGAAAGTTGTTCAATTTAATTATTCATAAATTTGACACTAATTAAGACAAGAATAACGTGTCATTTATGATACATGAGCTTTTAACTGTGAAGTAAACTTTGGGTTATTTTGAATTCAGGAGTCTAACTGGAGAACTCGTAATTTGCCATTACTCAATATATTAGTCAATAATATTACAGAAATTGTAATACGTAATGGATAAAGACATTGATCGTCTAATATTACCATGTTACTTTTTTGAATTTTACTAATTACAAAAATGGGTGTCATACTGCAGCAGACAACTAATATTTTGACCTTTATGGTAAAATTTGAATGTAAAAAAATTAATTATATACTGCAATGTAAAACTCGTTACTTTTTTGTAATTTTTAATAAATAATGGGAAAATTTAATTACTTATTACAAAAATAAATGGATTAATTAGATGTCGCTATTGCATTTTCTGAACAAAGTAATCAACCCATGTAATATTACAATAGTAATGGCATTAACTGAACCCTGCTTCAAATCCAAGAAATTTTAACTTTCTTGGCCTAAAAAAGTATTTTAGAAAACAGGATTACTTTTTTTTAATTTTTTAAGAACCAAAAACACAACTTAGCAAACCTGCACGTTTCTGTAGACATGAGTAGCACGAAATATAGAAAATTAGCTGTTAAATAAATACATTGAATTGAATACAGCATACAAAAATTTTTTTAAATGCAAAGTAAGATGGGTTTTCAAACAAAAAAATGTTAACTAATTTAATAGCACAAAATGTATGATATTTATGTTAATTGTCCAAAAATAACAAAAACACAAACGTTTTTTTTTATTTTATTAATTTAAATCATCAATAACAAACATAATGTTTTAAACCAATGTTAAAGTTTTTAGATGTTAAAAAATGTTTGATACTGCATTGAAGAATGGTCACTTGTTAAATATAATAAATTGAAACCTTTTCAAAAAAATTCAATAATAAATTGTACTAATGATGTAAAATTTTAAATTTTCAGGTCCATGGAGTGCATCGACGTCACCAGCGAGATCACCTAGTCCTATGCATCGAGCAGAATACGAGCAACGTTTTGGAACTACAAGTTTGGACCAACGTTCTCGAAGTCCCAGTCCAATGACAGGACGTAGACGTCCTAGTCATTATCATCATCAACATCAGCATAGTTACCCTGTGTTGATTCAACGTCGGGGTCAGGGCCGCCTACTGCCGCCCACGCCCAACAAACCCTCAAGTTTACAACTCAAACCATCAAGTATAAACTTCCCGAGGCTAAATGCTTCACCCACAAGAAACCCACTGGTAGCATCAGTACAAGCGCCAGGAGTTTGCCCATTAAGTTTCGAACAGGCCCAAGCAATGGGACGTAGTGGGCGAATGTTGCCCAGTCCTGTACTCAATGGGTATAATCCAACTCCTCCACATCTTGCACATCCTGGAAAAGCCAGAATCAATAACCGATCAAGGCACTCCGACAGTGACGAAGATGACTGGTGCTAGCCTCGGGAGTTCTCGGACAGATCACACTGTCGAATTACTTGATCCTGTCCACTCTCATCTTCTGTATAAAGTTATTATATTAAAATATCTCTAAAATTTATTTATTGTTATATGCTTGCTATACATATATATATATATATATATATAAATATTAATTAATTATAAATTATAATAATAATAGTATACATTACATTAAACATAAACATAAATATATTCTTGCAAAGAAAATTAAGATGAACGAATGAATAATTTATCTGTTAAAGATTTAATGTTTTTTTTATACATAAAAGTAAAATTTATATATTATACACTCAAAAATATATATGAGTAACATACAAATTTGTTTAAGATATATATGTATTGATATATTTATACAGACATTAATTCATTGAGAAAATTTTTTGTTTTGTTTTATTAGAGTGATTTTTATTTTTAAAATTTGGTCATTTTTGGGATTTTTGGGTGCAAAACAAGTCAAATTTTAAAAAAAAGCTGTTTTGAAACCTATTTAACTCATATAAATAGGTATAAAATTTAATCATATTAAAAATCAGCTAAAAACTTCAATATACCAAATTACTTTAAAAAATCGTTAAATTTTGGCAACCAAAAAATTTCAATAATGACCAAATTTCCAAAATAAAAATCATTAAAATATATATCTACCTTTGTTGTAATCATATAAATACACTGAAAAAAATAAAATTGTTTAATCTATATTACAAAAAAATATAGTATATAATTATGTTAAAAAATTTGTTTTTATTATTTAGAACAAAAAAATGTGTGTGAAATTGCGCCAAAAAAAAGGGTTCATATTATTGTACATCTTTTGTATATAAATGAAAAATATATCATTAAATATATATAAAATACATATTACTCACACACATAAAATATATATACATACATATGAAAGAAAATTTTTTTTAAAAAGCTCTGTATATATATATATATATGATATATATATATATATATATACCTAAATTACGTAACTGCCAATTGGTGTATGTGAAAATAAAGAAAAAAAATTCAAATAAAATGTTATTAAATTTTAATAATGTTTATTGATATGTATTGATATATATATATAAATTCATTATATTAATGTTATATAAGATTGTGCTATATATATATAAATGAATATTAATTATATACGAGGAAAAGATATTAATTTAAAAAATTTCTTTTTTATTCATTAAATTAAATCTCATGTAAGATTAGATTTAAAATTAAGATTCGACTTCCTCTCAGATACATAAAATATGTATATAACGTAATATGCAGAAGATTCATTACATAGATATGCTAAGAAAATATTTTTTTTAAATATTCATATTTTTTGAGGATTTTTGGGTGCTGAAATCGAGTATTTACCAAAATAGATAAATCGTGTAATTATTATTGCAAGAAACTTGGATACTTAAGTACTGAAATCACGCCATTTTTTCAGCTGCAAGATAATTTTACAGGTGATAAATGGCATCTCTTCGGTACTCTTTGGTTGATTAATGAATTAATAAAAGCTTAGAATGTTTGTATAAAACGAAATTACCTGTCATGATAATTAAGGAACGATTTGAACAATTTTTCTTTTTCGGGCGAGTATGCAAAAAATATATTATTCATTAATTTTCTAAGAATTTAATCATCAAAATTAGTCAAGGTACCAGCAAAGTTAAATGAATCTAAAAATTTTAAATCGAGTGTGAAATGGATCCAACACAGTGGGTACTGCGTTTTTTAAGTCACGGAAACCGATTTTGGATGAAACATTATACCACCAAACGATATATCGCCCAAAATAACCAAAAACTTTGCAAAAAATACAAATTTTTGAAAAATATTATTCATTGAGCCGAAATTCTTTAGTTATGTACAGCGGTTGTACACCGCTGAGTACGACCCTAAAATGAATTTTTAAAATTCAAAATGGCGAGTTCAAAATGACGGATTTCTATCCTCAAAATCAATAACATTTAAAAGATAATTTACAGTTTTTCGGGTCGTTGATTACGAAACTGAAATAAGATTTTTTAACAGGTATGCCTAAATTTGGGCCCTTTAGCAATATTTTTCAAAAAATTGTATTTTTTGTTTATTGTGGGGGATTTAATATATACCGTTAATAACTCAAAAACAGGGTATCGAAAATTTAATGAAATCTTAAAAACTGTATTGGGTGACTAAAAAAACTTAGGATCTACTGTGTTGGATTCATTTAATATTCTATATTTAAAATTTTTAGATGAATTTAACGTTACTGGTGTCTTGACTATTCTCTAAATTAAATTTCTCGTTTATCAATAACACTGCCCAGCATATTTTTTTTATGATTAGCATCCAGAATCCTCAAATATATAAATTTAAATCAATAAATCATAATTTTATGTTGCATCTTCCTACTCGTCTAAACATTTTAAAACTCATGAACTCATGTATACATGCCATTTAAACAAATATAATGACAACTACATAATTACTAACACATAAGAAATTTATTCTATACAATTGAAAAATATTTATTCAAAGATTTTTTTCTCCAAATTAAGAATTATAATTTATAACTTATTAAATTCCTTTTAATCTATTGACAAATAATTTGTGCTGTAAATTTAAATTTGATGGTCATTTAATGCAAAAATTTAAGGATAAAATAAAAAATTAAGGAAAAATAAAATTAAAATTTTAAGGACTTTAAAAAATAATCCTGTTATTGAAGTTCGTGATCCAGTGTAGGTAAAGTAAAAATCGTACAAAATTGTTGATTATGCAAGGGATGGTCGACTTAGTACTCTTTCAAAAAGTTTAAAAAAGGTTTTGGATAATATAATCTCGAAAATATCTTCAAAAAATTCAAATAATTGAGTTAAATTTAAAATTTTCACTGCCGCAGTCTTTTTCTATTTCAAATTAAAAATTACAAAGCCATTTTTAAAATTTTTTGAAAAAATACATAACTGTAAAAAAAAGGTTACCAACTAAAAATCGTACAAAATTTAAAAAACAGAAAAATAAAAAAATTAGTTTTTATGCAATTTTTAAATTAATTGTTAAAATATAAAAATTTTATTTAAAATAAAAATTCTATTTAATGTTAAAATATTATTTTTCCCATTGATTGGTGCAAAAAAACTAAAAACGTTTAATCAATTAAAAAGACTTGATGTCTTTAATTTAAAAAAATATAAATTATATAGTAATTGTGTGGTTTCTCTTCCCTTAAGTGCTTTATACAACCAAAAAAAGTGAACTACATTAAATTCAACCCTCAACTAACTCGGAACTTCCAAATAAGTCCAAAAAAAAAGGTCTGAAGATCCTTTTGGGCTTTCGTAAGTTTTGAGTTAGTTAAAGATTGATTAAATTTCATAAATTTAGAACTAAATAATAATAGAGCTGAAAAATAATATTTATAAATAATTAATTATAGTTAAAATAATTCAGCTTCATAATAATAATAATAATAATATTAAAATAATAATAAGCTCCCCTTTTTAAATAAATAATAAAACCGCCATTTTAATTTGTTTAAAAATAAAAAAATAATAATAATTAATTAAATATCAAGATGTAGATTTAATTAATTCATATTTAAGTAATGTTTTTCTGTGATATAAAAATCTCATCATTATTAAATCTTAGATTAAAAATAAAAATGTTTATGGACTGTCTTTTTTGGACATAAATTTATAAAAATAAATATAGTCTAAATGTTCATAATATAAAAAGCTAATTAAAATATATCAGAAAATAAAAATCTCATCTACGCGTCACTTATTAGTTAATTAAAGCAAAAAATATCAATTTTTTCGTAGTAAATAACATGAATTATTATAGAATTTGATATTTAAAGAGAAAGGCATCGAATGTAACCTAAAAAAAACATAATTTATATAAATATCAACTTAAAATATATTGGCATTTTTAATAATAAATTAAATATACGCTACAGCTTTTAGTAAAATTAAATATTTGCATAGATTTATATAAAAATTGTAGTTTTACATTTTTTTCTCGAAAAAAGTTAGGTTAGAAATATGTTGATTGACCAAAAAAACTTATCAAACAAAAATAACTGAAAAAATGTACTGATTACCATGCTTAATTAAAAATCAACAATTAGATAATACTTAATACATAACCTAAAAATTTTTTTTTAATTATAGTATATTCTCTAAAATTATGATATACGAAAAAAATAAAGACTTGTAATTATAGTTATTAAATTTTATTAACATATACTATGCAATTATTAATGCTTTAGGTATCCGTACACGATATACTGTATTAATTAGATGATATTAGTGTATTATTATACATTTTTTTATAAACAAATTTTGTCAGGTTTATTTCTAAAATTTTTACTAAGCGCGCAAGGAGTTATTGAAAACGGCGCTAGCGCGCGGAGTGAGTTGTATCTGATTTACCGAACTAGGCACTTAAAATACCATTTTTGAATTTTTGTTTAGATTTTAAAAGTTGTAGCGTTTCTAAAGTTTTTTTAAATTGTCTATAATTATTTTTAATAGTTGAAAATCGGCCTTAGTTTGAATCAAAACTGAATAACTGCTGTAAAAAATGTAAAACGAAAGATTCACCGTTGAAAATTTTTTATTTCTTGAACAATCCCAAAATGTTTACAAATTTTCACCTTATTTTACTAAAATTTTAAATAAAAAATAAAGACTTGAAAAAATAAAATATAAAACTAGAATAATTTTAGCTCTTACAAAAAAAAAAAAAAGAAAACACTTATTTTAACCACCTAAATAAAAAAATTTTTTTTACAAATTTAATAAAATTTTTACATCTAAGAAATAAAAATATCTTTTTTAAATAAAAATATAAAAATTTCAGTTACTATAATTACGATTGCATTTAAATTTTTGGGTACCAAGTAAAAAGCCAATATATTAATTTAGAAATTTATCTGTACAAAGTATTTAAAAAAAAGAACCTACCGATTTAAAAAAATAATATGAAAAATCCCGGACAATCTCCATTTAAATAGATAAAATATTTAGAATTTAATAAAAAAAAATCTATCAATTATAAATGACACTAAAAATTAGAAATATTTTAGAAAAAATGTATAAGTGACGCGTAAAATAAATAAATTTTTCTTATAATAAATAATGTAAAATATATCAAATTTTATTTATTTTTTTTTTAAAGTGTGTGCAAAATATGTCAAAAAATAAATCCTAATTACATGAATAAAAAGAATAATAATAATAATAATTCAACTTTTTTACTTATAAAATATTAAGGAAATAAAAAACGCGCGCATTGTACAATAAACATTTGCATTTTAAATACACATTTTAGAGAACACTCAGATTCAGACACAGAGAAACATTTTATTTTAAATTTTTAATAATTAATAATAAAAAAAATTTTACACCCCCTTTAAATATATATAAATAATAAATTTTTTCGTAAAAAATCTAGTTTTTATTCAAAATAATAATTAAATTAATTAAAATTTTTTTTTAAATAAACGTCAGTAGTTGTATTTTGAGTAGATAATTTTAAAAAAAATTTTCGATCATATACTATAGATAATTTTTTGGCAAAAGATATAAAAAATTGTGAAAAAAAAATAAATAAAAAAAAAAAAAATTAGTTGGTAATTTTTGTATGTGATTGTTTTTTTACTAAAGAACAAATAAATATTTAATCTGTAAGTAAAAAAATATTTAATTACATGTGAGCAAGTATATTTGAAACATACAAAAATTTTTTTTTTTATTTAAATGTCGTACTATTTTAAAAATTTAACTTTTTTTTATTTGGTTTTGCAAAGTCAAAATTATAGCTTAAAATACTTATAGTAACAAAACAGAAGAAAGTTAAATAACAAAGTTTTTTAGAGAATTTAAAATACTAGTTTAAATAAATAAAGCTAAAATTTGTACAGCTGGTTATAAAGAAAAATATATTTAAATACAAATTATCATTTAATTTTTGAATACACTGTGAAAAATTTCATTGCTACTTTTTTTACAGTGTACTTATTAAGGTTTATTTATTCGCTGAAGTTTGAAAATGTGCATTTTTTTGTAATTTTGAAATAAATTTTGACTTCATCGGGGAGGTTTAATTTTAGCAAAAAGGTAGTCGAATCTCGGTTTCATAGCTAATACGCAATTTGGGCATCTATAATTATGTGCGAATTTTGAGATAATATCGTGAATAATATTAAGCATATTTAGAGCGTACTATAATTTATAAAAATTTGTGTAATTTCAACAGAAAATTCGTAATTTTTGCATTACATATGCACTTATTTGCCAATTGGCTTTGCAACCGGTAAACGATGGTTAACTCCGGCGATGCGGAATAAAAGTCAATCGAGAAGTCAATAGAGGTCACTTGAAACGAAAATTTCATTTTGATTATATTCCCATTTAAAATGCATAGAAATGTAATTTTGAAAAAAGGGTTCTTTATTGGGAAAAATAAAAGTTTAAATTCAATATTAAATATATTATACATGAAATTTTTTCTCGAAAGTGAAATGTCCGTGTAATAGTATAAACTTCATGATTGCAAAAAAAATAAACTGGAAAATGGTATGTAACGAGCCCGTGTTTAGAAAAGTAAAAATGCTTAAATAGCACGTAAACTGTGATTTAGGACACTTTTTTCTTATGGTCGTGTACCATTTTTCTTCGTTATTGGAGGAGAAAAGACATCTTTGCCAAATGGCCGGGAAATACTGTCTTTCTGGTCGCTTTAATTTTATTTCGAGGATACAAGAAAAATGCACCATTTTTAATACATCTTCACGTAGTTGTACAAAAATGACTGAGTAATAGATTATTTATCAATTTGGTTACTAAAATTTTATTATCTATTTTTTTCTGTATTAAAATATCGTTTTATTTAATCGAATAAATGCGAATCTAAATGCAATATTAATCTAACATAATCACAGCACATAATGTAATTAATTTTATTTTTACTTATCAAAATCTATAAAGTATGATATGATACGACAAGGTTCGAAAAGAATAAAAACCTTAAAAATTTATCGTTGAATTTTAGCTTTAAAAAAATTTTTAATTAATTAAGAAATAAAAAAATGTATAAAATACTTTTAAAAATAAAAAATTGTATATTATTGCATGTAAATAAAAAGAAAAAAATTTTTTCGTTACACACTTCACTATATAATTATACATTAATAAAACACACGAAAATTCATATATAAATATATACAGGACTGGCCGAAATAACCAGTCGAAATTTTTTTTTTTTTCAATATTTATAAAAAATATAGTAATTTAGCTTTTTAAAACAAAAAAAAACGTAAAAAAAAAAAAAAAAAAAAATTTAAGACTACTAAATAATCGCTATTGCGGTTTTAATTTTTTCATATATAAAAAAATCAGAAAAACACATTTTTTTGCGAACGTATAATATATATATAAATAAGTACCTAAAAAAAAAGTATATTTAAAATTTTCAAATATTAATAGAAAAAGTATAAAAAAGTTGAAAATTTATAAAAAAAAAATGATATTTTTTCCTCATTAAACAAAAGTATATAAATAAAATCTCATATATTAACATATATAATTATTGATTAATTATAATAATTAATTAAAAAAATAAAATACGAGATTATAAAAATGTGTGTGAAAAAAAATAAAATTGTCACTATCTTTGTAATAAAATAAAAAAATTCTATTGAAATTGTTTATATATATATATATAGCTTAAATAAATTTGTTAAGCTATGTATAATCCATAAAAATACAATTTTTGAAGAGGGGTTTCAAATTTTAAAAAAAATTGTATTAAAAGATATAAAATATTTACTGTTGTAAAAGAGAAGAGATTTATTATTATGTGAAATCAGAAGCAAATATAAAAAAAATATATCTTTAATAGGAGAATAATTATAAATAAGGTTATGTTTAAGAAAAAAAAATTTAAATAAAAAGCAAAGTACTATAATATAGTTAGCTCAATTTGCAAACTTATTGTATACCATTTAAAAAAAAAAAACGCTTTAAAACAAATGAAAAAAAAAAATACCCAAATCTCATGTATGAAAAAAAATCAATTTCAAATTCATTCTTTTTTAAGAAGAAAATAAAATAATGTATTTAAAAAAATTTATTTTTCTGGTTTTTTATTATTCCTACTGTTTTATTGCATTTGTGATATTTTTGTAATTTTATAATTTATAGGGTGTGCAGTACTTTAAGGATTTTGTCCTGTTACAATCGATATATATGGGTGATTTTCACTGAAATGGGGTATGCACTGTCCTAAATACTCATATCCAGACAAAAGAACTTTTTTTTCTTTTGAAAAATGTATTATGTATTAACAATATTTTATGAAAGCCACGAATCAACTGCAGATATGTAGGTAGCTTATTCAATAAGAAAGTGGTTAAAAATGTATACCAAACTTTCAATGTTAATATTTGGCTTAAAAATGAAATTTCACATGCAGTTCTCTTTGCATATAGTCAAGTCCGAATCTGTCCCACGGTTTTAGCAATATTTAAGACTCTTACCTGCTGACAGGGCCGGCCTTCTTATGCACTTGAAAGCTCTGCTGCATTTTTTTTATATTTAGCTACTTACGTGTTTTTGTCGGAAGCTAAGGTACCCACAATATGAGAAAATTTGATGGCTTCAATAAAGAGTTTTTAAAATATTAGACTCAATGTCAAAACCCTCCATAATTAATACAAAAATATCATTTTTGTGAAAAGCACCCATAACGCTAAATGCAAAACGGTAAGTAAAATATATATTTTTTGAAGGTAAAAGATTTTTTTAATTTATTGTTTTAACTCTCAATAATAATTTTTTGTTTTAATATAAATAAAATAAAAGTTTTTTTGAAATACCAAAACAAAAGTTAACTTTTTTTTTACTTGATTAATTATTCCAAAAGTTATTTGATACAGATAGTTCAATTTGATGATATTAGGAGGACTTACCTCGAAAGTAAACTTTTTTAATTATAGAAATAATTTTATTACTTTGTTTAAACTCATTAACGCCGGAGCGGAGAGTTTTGGAAATGAGCAAAAATAAGTATATTCCCTTATTATCTGTGGCTAAGAAGTCGAAATTCATGATTAGTGACCTAAAAAAACCTATATGGACATATCCTGGATGCTAAAAGTACGAAAATAGCAAAAACACCCCCTTTTCGGGGGTAGTTTTAACCAATTTAGGGGTGAAATTTTAATTATTTATGAAAAAAAAGTCGACATTATTGATCAGCGACCCAAAAAATCCGTATGGTGCAAATCTGAGTGCTCAAAGTGCGAATATGTAAAAAAAACCCCCTTTTTGGGGGTAGTTTTTGCAAATTTAAGGGTGTTTCCCCAATTTTCTCTGCCAAACGACACCCAATTTTCGTGTTCAGCGACCCAAAAAATCTACAGTAGAACAAATCTGTTGTTCGTCAGTGATAATACGACCAAACCCGTATTTGACTGGAGTACCACCCCTACCCGCTCGGGGAAGTTACTCTTGTATTACGCGTATTTCAATCGTGGCTTTACTTTTGGCTTATTTATTTTTTTATGAAAATTTTTCAAGTAAAACCAAAAACATATCTTTAATCGTCAGTATCTCCTTTATCTAATTATAGAATTTCAAGTCATTTTAAAAATTAGTTTTTGAGAAAATTGATTTTTTCTTTTCGATTTTTTATGATGTGAAGTAAATTAATTTACTCGAAAACTAATTTTTAAAATGACTTGAATTTCTATATTTAGATAAAGGAGATATTGACGATTAAGGATATGTTTTTGGTTTTACTTGAAAATTTTTCATAAAATAATAAATAAGGCAAAAGTGAAGCCACGATTGAAATACGCGTAATACAAGAGTAACTTCCCCGATCGGGTAAGTTATCCACCTTTTAAGGGTTGTAAATATGGCAAAAATGAATGAGACCTCAATGTGTACGAAGTTTACTTAAATTTACATAAAAAATATTATTTTCAAACATTTTTCAATAAAATTGGATACTTTTTTCATTGAGTTTTCCAAACATTTCCTAAGAATGTCTGACCTACCTCTTTCACTCCCGTTTTTAGGGTATTCTTAAGGGTTGTAGGTGAAAACTAATGTCAGATTCAGAAAGAGTATGAAATTTTACTTTAAGAATGAACTTTTTAGCCACTTATCTATAAGGGAATATATATTTATTTTTGCTCACTTCCAAAACTCTCCGCCCCGGCGTTAATGAGTTAACAAAAAAAGAATTAAACTACACACTGAAACAAGGCTGAACCGCTAAATGCGATTACAGTAGGAACCGAATATTCCTCTTACCATAAGAATTGAAAATATTTTTGCTAGAACCATGATTCAGGGTTCTAAAAATCTTCTCAAGCTGTTCCTTTGGATACCGTATTTTACGTGCTGAGCAGTGCCTAGCTCACTTATAAAACTCTATATATTTATTTGTAATGCTAATAAAAAATTCCAAAATTATAATATGCTCTATATATGCAATTTTTATGTGTCAATATTTTTTGGTGTTCATACTTTTGTGGCAAACTCTCTGTGGCAAAATCTCCGGTGACGTAGTTTTTCGGTGGCGTAAGTCATTTTTTCCAAATTAAATTTCTAAAAAACTAAATTATTTAAATCGTTTTTTATTTTATTTAATTTTTGATTTTATTATTTTTCTATTTCTTAAAACAGGATGTGGCTACTACAAGAAAAAACCACGAGAAAAAAATACCGTTATTTTAAAAATACAAGAGGTATAAAAGTAAAAAAAAAAATTCGATTTTTGAAAAAAAAATAGAAATTATAAATTAACCTATATTTAAGATTATTTTTATAAAAAAATATATCCTGAGTACATTCAATAAATACATAAAAAACAGGTAAAAAAGACACTTGTTCTTTAATATTGTGGGAAGAAGTTTTTAGTCAAACTCTAACAATATTGAAGTTAGTGAGACAAAAAATTTTAACAATAAAAATATTTTTATGAATATAAATTTGAAAAGGCGGTGAATAAATTGACTGTTTATATTTATATTATTATATTTCTTTTAAAGTAGGTGAAGGAAATAAAATTTTATACCAGTAATATTTTAAGTTTCTTTAGTGAATCGCGTAAGTTAAATTTTTTGAAAGCTATGTTTGACATATAAGAAGAAATTTAATAATTGTTTTGCATAAATCCGTTAATATTAATATTTACTTTATTTTTTGTTTCATATAATTATTTACAGACCGACCACACTATGAATAAAACTTGTGCAAGTTAGGTAAATCTAATTTATTAATTAACATGCATAAAGAAAAAAACATTTGATAATTTTAATATTTTATATATTATAACAAATATTTATTATTATACAAGCTGCCATATTTTTTCATATAAATTTTAATATCAGAATTATATTTACACTATATAAAAATTTTATTTATAATATATTACAATAATATTTCTTTATAATTATTATTTACTCTTATAAATTAAATATTTTTTTTACATTATTATCTATAAAACAATTATAACAAAATATAATTTCATTTAATAATACTTTATGTGTCACTCTGAAATACAAAAATTTTCTTTAGAAAAATGCATATTACATTCTTAAAAAAAACTACTTTTTCAGATAAAAAAAATTAATATTTTCTTTTTGGTATATTTTCTGTAAAAATAGATAATCCAAACTTCGGGTAATTTGACTCATTTTTGTTCATTTACATTTTATACTTTAAATATGGAGTTGCCCAGTAGAATTTCTATTATGAAAATAATATGATAATATTTGGCGAAAATTTTGTTTACTGTTATAAAAATATTCTGCTATGTAAATACAAAAATTTCTTTAAGGTTGTCGTTTGGTACAGCGAGCGAACCTAGCGGATTATTTCGCGAAGTTCAACAAAATTTAATATTATTATTATTATAAGTAAAAAAAAAATAAAAATATTTGCTTATTACGAATTTCAGAAGAAAAATTATGACTATTTTTATTGATGAATACATTATTTTTTTTAATATTATTCAAAATTATTTAAAATTTTGAATAATATTAATTAAAACGGCCATAGCTCAATTCACTGGCCTAATCTAGAAAGTTGCTTTGTCATCTTTCTCCTAAAACAACGAAAAGATTCTTCCCGAGAGGGGGAAATCTTTTAGTTGTTTTAGTTCAATATGCGTGTTCAAACACATGCTTAGTTGTCTTTTTTTGGTATGTATAAACCCTTTTTAACATCAATTTTTTTTTGTTTATCTGTAATTACGCAAAAATTAGTGCATTACACTGATGATGGCTCACACTAATTTTGCAAGAGCCGAAATAGGACCAATTAATATTTTTTGTTGTTTCCGTTATGTGCGTTAAATTTCTTATTAAAAATAATTTCTTTTCAAGAATTAATTTTATAAGAAAATTTAAATAATTTATTATTATTTTTTTTTATAAAAATTAATAAAAATTAATAAAAACTTAAAATACTATAAATTTACTAAAAAAAATTTTGTTTTTTTTCAACTTTGGAGTTTAAAACGACCTTTGAAGATACCAAGAAGACAAAAGCAGATGTTTCTTCTTTCAAACTTGGTAAAGGTAAATTTAAGAAGGATGAACCTTCCTTAAAGGCTATGGCCATGTGCGTTGGCCTCTTCATCTTGGGAGGGTCTTCTTAGAACAAGATCAAAAAAATGTCCAAGGAGGAAATGGTAGATGCTATGTCTTACATGTATACGACTTACAAGATCGAGATCAAAGGCTTAAATTGACCAATATGTCAATTACTTTACCTAGAATCGTAGCTCTGCTAAATACTTTCCAGAGTACACGAGCACTGTCCCCGAATTAGTGGCGTGCCCTATGATTGCTTCAATGATCCCTGCACGCTCGGATAATAACATCCATAAAAAATTGATTTGGATTTCTCATAATAACGATAAAATCTTAAATCAAAAGAAGAATCTTGAAAACAAGTTTACATTAGAAACATGGAAATTATGGCCCAAATCCAAGTTAGAACGTAAGGTTCTTTTAAACTGTTGCTAACGGGGCGACAAGACCTACTGTAGATCTGCCAAGATATTGGGAACAAACGGAGAAAAAAATAACATTATCCAAAGAAACAGGACCTCCTTATCTAATTGAAAGATCTTGAGAAAGATTCAACGATCTGTCAACAATAAATTTGGAAGATTTGACAGAAGAACGGTTTCTAAGAGATTTATCAAGCTTTTAATAACGTAAACAATTTGTAATTATTAAAAATCGAAACACACACTGTTTAAATTCAAATTCTTTTCAAGCAGGCCTAACACTATTTAGATATCTACAGAACGAAAACGATGGTACTGGCCTTACACTAGTAGTCCTGTTTTTTAGAAACCCTAAGCAAACACCAGGAACACAGAATCGAAGAATCGTAAGGTTCTTTTCAACTGTTTGCTAATGGGGGTGACAATACCAACAGTAGATCTCTCGAGACATTAAAAACAAAACAGAGAAAAAAATAACATTGTCCAAAGAAATAGGACCTCCTTATCTAATTGACAGATTTTGAGATAGTTTGAGAAGAAAGAAAACAAAAAAGAAGACACTAATACATTTAACAAGAAAATGAATATCTTATTAAAAAGTAAAAGTGATGATTGTTCTAACGAGAATATACTTGATTGTGATAATTGTAAACTACTTGAAACCCAGATAGATACATTAAATGCAATCTTACTCAGGAAACAAGAAAATTTTAACTCAGTAAAAGAAACTTATGAAGCAAAAATTAAATTATTAAAAGAGCAATTTGAAGAGAAAGAGAATTTTTATACAAAAATTATCGCAGACAAAAGAAATGCAATGCAATTGTTACAATTGTCAATCGGATCTAATATGCAAAAAAACAATGGTAAAAAACATTTTTTTCTCTTTTTTAAATATTTATATAGGATTATTATTATCTGAAAGGTACACCGATTGCCCCTAGATTTTTCAAATGTTTTTATGTATATGAAACATGATTCTTCCCAAGTTTTTAGCCCTCTAGGTGCAAAAGTGCCCAAATTAGGCCCATTTAAACTTTTTTTCGAAGTTTTTTTAATCATTTTTATTAACTAATTTATAAAATCAACTAAATATGAAAAAGAAATATTTTTTAAAGGTATTTTTATGTAAAATTTCCGACTGTATCCGATTTTTGGGTCAGTTTTAGTCTTTAATTGAAAAATTTTGAGAAAGGTTCAACGATTTGTCAACAATAAATTTAAAAAATTTGACAGAAGATCAGTTATTAAGTGATTTATCAAGCTTTCAATAACGTAAACAATTTGTAATTATTAAAAATCGGTGCACACACTGTTTAAATTCAAATTCTTTTCACGCGGGCCTAATACTATTTAGATATCTACAGAACGAAAACGATGGTAAAGGCCTCAAACTAGTAGCCCAGGTTTTCAGAAACCTGGAAATTATGGCCCTAAGCAAAGATATAGTAATTCCAGGAACACAGAATCGAAGAATCGTAAGGTTCTTTTCAACTGTTTGCTAATGGGGTGACAATACCAACAGTAGATCTTTCGAGATATTAAAAACAAAACAGAGAAAAAAATAACATTGTCCAAAGAAATAGGACCTCCTTATCTAATTGACAGATTTTGAGATAGTTTGAGAAGAAAGAAAACAAAAAAGAAGACACTAATACATTTAACAAGAAAATGAATATCTTATTAAAAAGTAAAAGTGATGATTGTTCTAACGAGAATATACTTGATTGTGATAATTGTAAACTACTTGAAACCCAGATAGATACATTAAATGCAATCTTACTCAGGAAACAAGAAAATTTTAACTCAGTAAAAGAAACTTATGAAGCCAAAATTAAATTATTAAAAGAGCAATTTGAAGAGAAAGAGAATTTTTATACAAAAATTATCGCAGACAAAAGAAATGCAATGCAATTGTTACAATTGACAATTGGATCTAATATGCAAAAAAACAATGGTAGAAAACATTTTTTTCTCTTTTTTAAATATTTATATAGGATTATTATTATCTGAAAGGTACACCGATTGCCCCTAGATTTTTCAAATGTTTTTATGTATATGAAACATGATTCTTCCCAAGTTTTTAGCCCTCTAGGTGCAAAAGTGCCCAAATTAGGCCCATTTAAACTTTTTTTCGAAGTTTTTTTAATCATTTTTATTAACTAATTTATAAAATCAACTAAATATGAAAAAGAAATATTTTTTAAAGGTATTTTTATGTAAAATTTCCGACTGTATCCGATTTTTGGGTCAGTTTTAGTCTTTAATTGAAAAATTTTGAGAAAGGTTCAACGATTTGTCAACAATAAATTTAAAAAATTTGACAGAAGATCAGTTATTAAGTGATTTATCAAGCTTTCAATAACGTAAACAATTTGTAATTATTAAAAATCGGTGCGCACACTGTTTAAATTCAAATTCTTTTCACGCGGGCCTAATACTATTTAGATATCTACAGAACGAAAACGATGGTAAAGGCCTCAAACTAGTAGCCCAGGTTTTCAGAAACCTGGAAATTATGGCCCTAAGCAAAGATATAGTAATTCCAGGAACACAGAATCGAAGAATCGTAAGGTTCTTTTCAACTGTTTGCTAATGGGGTGACAATACCAACAGTAGATCTTTCGAGATATTAAAAACAAAACAGAGAAAAAAATAACATTGTCCAAAGAAATAGGACCTCCTTATCTAATTGACAGATTTTGAGATAGTTTGAGAAGAAAGAAAACAAAAAAGAAGACACTAATATATAGCGTTGCTATAAATTACAAAAAAGAACGATTTTCATAAGTGCGCGAAATATTATTATGCGCGATCATCAATTTTAAAAATATCGTTTTTAACAGGTAGTAACGGCACACACGCACGACACACATATAGACTGACAAACCGCGAGAGCAACGAAAGCGAAGAAGGGAGAGAGAAGGAGCACGAGAGGAACGTGCAGCAGCGTTGCTTTGACTTTTGATCGATAAAGAGCACATTTTTGTAAAGTTAGATTTTGAAAATTAAAAGTAATTGAATTGAATTTATAAAATATTTGAAAGAAGTGTTTTAGTTGTAATGATTGATTGATTAAAGAATAATTGAATATTTATAATAAATAAAATTGTCGCGACAAGAATCAGTGATTATCACATCGATTATTATCGAAAATTCAAGATTCTCATTGCGGCCATAATTATTATTTATTGGAGACAACGAATTTATATACTTATATACAAGGAAGGATTTTTAATATAATATTGAGATCAAGATTGTCATTAATAAAATATAAAAGTTTTGGATCGAGGAAATAGTCAGCGGAAATAAAAAGGTATAAAAGATGAAAATTAATAATGTGTGTGTCGTGAAAAATAGCTGTAGAAAAAGTGACATTATTTATGAAAAGATTAAGTTGATAATTTAGCGGTTAATAATTATAGACAGTGAAGTTTTATAGTGATGATTAAAATTGTATAATATTAAAATTAATAGTTCTGAATAAATTAAACTTTATATAATTATATTTTTATAGATAAATAAAGTGAGTTTTTATTATTTCAGGTCAAAACCCTTTCACCTCCCCTCGTTCAGCATTTTAGTTAAATTCCCGCGGCCCTGAGAAATAAAGTCAACCTCGTGCTTCCGTTTTAATATACATATATACTAACGCGCGCTTGTGTTTTTCGACTACTTTTTACATAGTAACAGATATTAATTTTTATTTGATTTTTCAATTAATAATTGTGGTTAATCCGAGAGGGCGGAAATAGCCACATTATAAATGGCGCCTAAACTTATTAATCAAATTTTAAATAATTGCTGATTTTGTAGAGGTGAAGGTTCGCGGACTTGTATAATAAAAATTTTTTTTTCTTTTTTAAAATTTATAATAAAATTTTTTTTTTATAAAAATTTTTTTTTGTAAAGAATAGGTTATGAACAGTATGAGTGATTTTTTTTTTAGTTTTAAGGTTTCTAGCATTAAGTAGAAGAATTTGTATATAATCTATATACATTCAAGAGATAGGTCACGGCACATGAAAAATTCCCTTTTTTTTTATCCGCGGCGTATTAAAATTTTTTTTTTTCGTTGTTATAAAAAAATCAAAAGACGAGTCACTTTAAAATTTTTTTTAACACAAATAAAAGTAAATTCTTTTTTTTTATTAAAGTAAAGGTAATGAATTTAAAGTTAAAAATTTTTTCTTTGTAATGCGGTTTATATTCCCGCCTTATTAGAATTTAATATTTAAAAAGAGTTTTGTAAAATACACTCATTTATATAGAAATATATATAGTGATGTGTATAATTAGTACGCATGGCTAATCTCGGGCCTCTAATAAAGGAGAAAAGGAGAAGCTTGGGACCACTGACTTATGTCATGTTCGATCTTCTTCTCCCGGATCTCAATTAGAGTAGATCTCGGAGAGTTGCATATAGGCTATAGTTTTAATAATAGTTAATATTAAGCAGTTATTATATTTATATTATATTAATAGTGTAAAATAAAAATAGTGAACTTTAAGTTAAAAATAGTGAACTTTAAGATAATAGTGAACTTTAAGATAAAAATAGTAAACTTTAAGTGAACAATTTAAAATTGTGTATTTATATCAATAATTTTATATTTTATATATTTTTAAGTAAATTAAAGGTAAATTTGTATTTATATTATTTTCTATTATTACCTAAACTCAAGGTCCCAGTTATAAAATATACCCATATGCCAATTCCTTTATATCTTTTTTTTTGTAATAAACTTTAAGAAGTTAAATAAATTTTTTTTTTCTTTCTTTTTTTTAATAATACACCCTAGCACGGATTAAAAAATTTTTTTTCTCATACAAATGCCGTTTTGAAATTACTAAATAATAAATATTAGCGAAATTCCTTGACAAAGCGCTTACATTTAATATTTAATTAAAATTTATTATTAATATATCCATTTTATTTTATATTATTTTATTATCATATTATTTCATTATTATTTTATTATTTACACATATTACAATTCTTTTTACCACATTTTTACCCTGTATAAGTTTTGCGAGTTGTAAAACTTATACATTATATTACCATCTTATATTTTTTGCGGATTGCGGCATAACCTTACCCAACCTACAATATTTTATCAAAATTTTTTTTGATAATTTGCGGTTGCAAATTAGACCTTTGGGAGGGGGGAAAATAAAGAATTGTACATTCTTTATATGCCCTGCAAAATTTAATTAGCGGAAAATATAAAAGGTGTAAAAATATTGCGGTAAAAATATTTATATAAGTAAATAAAAATATTAATTTATTTTTGGTACGCGTACAGAGAAGACTTTGCAAAATAATCCAATTAAACAAACTAGTTTAAAAGCAGTTGATGTCTTTGCTAATTGAATTAAAATTATAAATTAGTTAAAAATTTCCCTTTTTTTGGAAATTTAATTCAGTTTACAATTATTAAAAAGCTTTTTTCCTTTTTTTTGAAAAGACTACGAGCAAAAATTATTCTCTTGGAAAGTTACGTACCATAATAAACGCATCGACTTGACAGTAATACTACTTTTTTTTGCAAAAACAATTTTCTTTTAAGGTTGCTCTCGGCCCAATTTTAAAAATTTTTTTTTAGGTTGTTAACCGGTCGACCTTTAGATTTTTTTTTACTTAGATATTTTTTTTTTGATTAGATAAGGATAGATAATAGAGTTAATAGTTGTTGAGACAAAGATAGAAGTTTTGATTTTAAATAAATAGTTATTGATTAATATAAGTTAGAAAATTTTTTTTGTGTGTTAAGTCAGGTTTTTCATTTTAGCCCAATATAATATTAAACCTTTCTTTTAAAATGGGTAAGAAAACTGCGATACAGAAATACGAAGACAAACGAGATGTTAGAGCAGTAAAAAATACTATAAATAAGTTAGAAGGGTGGGCTGTGTACCAGAGGCTTGACACGTTAGGCCTCTCTCACAGAGGTTCTTACGATGAGGTCAAAAACAGGCTATATCGGTATGAAATACTGAAAATAGACCCTCAAGCTCCTTATATGTGGAACCCAGAAGAGGATGAGAAAGTAGCAGGGGAATTACCGCTAACCCTTCAGAGGGCATTTTATCACACCATCTTTTGATGAAGTGGTACAAACTAGCAATGAAAATTTAGAAAATGCTGGTAGTAATAATACAGTTTCTGAATTACGCGATGTTAGATTAGCTGTACCTGTCTCAACTAATGCTGGTATACCCCCGCCTTCTGCCTCTCCTACCCCGATAACTAGCGTGAATGTTCCTGTAACTACTCCAGTATGTACATTAATGCCGGAAAAACAACGTGTTTGTCAAGGTCGTTAACAGTTTAAATTTTAGACTTGAGGTATAGAAAAGATTTGTTAGAATACCAATAAACAACGATTAGCTTTAATAAGGATGGAACAAGGGAACAGTATTTGGAAGACTGATTCAAATTGTGGCACTAGCAAAAGAAAAATGGACAGTAATATTGAATCTCATGTATCAAAAGATTCAATAGACGTCAACAAAATAGATTTATTTGCGCCATTTAAGCTCAAATGGAGAAGAGAACTCGTATACAGAAAATCAAACGAAGCTCGCCAACCTGATAAAGGAGCCGATATATATTATTATTGTCCCAATGGAAACAAGTCGAGGAGTATAAACGATGTAGAAAAATTCCTTGGTTCCAGTAATTTAACTGTAGAAAATTTCTCTTTTATGAAAAGGCCTATAGGCATAAATGATGAGACAAAAGAATTAATAAGAAATGCTGGTGAACCAAGCATAGTTAAACGAAAGAAACTTACGGAAAATTTTTTTGCAGAAGTTCCTATGACTACATCAAAAACAGAAAGAAATAAAAAAAGAAAACATGATAATAATCTTAAGTCAGTAGATGGATCAATTGGAAGGAAAGATAATAACATGTTAATGTTACAAAGTTCTCCAAAAAATAATAAAGTTGAAAGAGGAGTTTTGCCAACGATCGATGCTGCCAGTGATGTTAATAAAAGGTTACTTATAAATGATGATTCTTTTAACAATACAAAAATTATTTTGAAAAATGAAACAGAAAAGATTGGATCAAACGTAATAAAAAAGCCAGTAAAAATACCAAAAGATAAGAAAATAGGTTCCACTCTGAAAACAAAAAACAGTTTTAACAAACTGGAGGAAAGATGCAAATTGCTATCTAAACAAAATATAAATTTAAGAAAGAAAATGCTAAAAACAATGGTCTTAAATGACAACGAGACAATGCTGATAAATAAAAATATAATTATTCATGATAAAGAGAGAGAAATTTGTTCACTAAATAAAAAATTAAACAAACTGGAAGAAAAAATAAGAAAAATAGAATCAATAAATAAAGCTAGGATTGATGCAGCAATAAAGCAAGTTACAGAGAAAAACGAAGAAATTATAAAATTAAATGAGGAAAATTTAATATTGAGTAAAGAAAAATACAAAACCATTGAAGCGTTAACAGATAATCATTTAGCATGTTCCATCTGTCTTGAAACATTTATCGAGCCAATGGTTTTAAAATGTCAACATATATTTTGTTTGCACTGCATTGATCAATGGAAGGACCAGTATCAAACTTGTCCACAATGTAGACAAAGAATTGAAGATGCAAAAAGATTGCCATCGCTGGATGAAATAGTATCAGAAATTTTTAGTCATTGCACCCCCAAAAAATTGTCTGAACGTAACAAAGAAATTTTGAAAAGGCAAACTAAAAACACGGAAAAAGAGAGACAAATCATTATTAATCTACCTATGCATTCACCTGTACTAGTTGCTGAACCAGAAGTCATAATTATTAATGATTAAAGTACATGCATATATGCATTTATTTGTAGAAAATAAATATGTATGCTTTTTTATTAACCATAGGTTATCTTTTTGTTGACCTCTTAGAACTTTTTCGTTATACGGAGGTCACCAAACAATTTGCACAAGCGGTCCAAACCGCATTTTTTGCTTTTATTCCCTCGGAAGTCGATATATATATTGAGATATATACCGCTTTTTCCTTTAATGGAAATAATTAGATAGGTTTGGAGACGTATGTGGACAAATTGTGTGGGAAGTGTAGCAACGACTATACTTTTCAATATTAAACTTTACACTCAATGAACATTACTTAGTGTAGTCGCTGCCATCTGTAGGAGAAGAAGGGAATTAAGGATGGAATATATGTAGGAAGGTACGACTTTACCGACAACCAGTGAGTGTTTTTACACACTCCCTGATTTCCCCATTTTTTAAGGGTATGGGCTTTCCCTTGGTTAAGGACCGGTATTTTTTGAGGAATCATGCAACCAATTCCGGTTGACGATGGCGCGAAAAACCATATAGGAGAAAAAACGCCCACCTGCATGATATACGGTGGCGCCATGTAGAACCCTCTACATCAACACGCCACCTAGAGTTCAGTAGCGCGCAACGACAATTTTTATTTATATAAGAATTTATTTTATTTTTATATAAATAAAAGTTTGCCGGGACTGGGTCTCGAACCCGCAATCTTTATGTTAAGAAGCGGGCGCGTTACCTCTGAGCTACTGACGCTCCTTAGAAAATAAATATTATATTTTATTTTTTAGTTTACTTTTAAGATTAAAAGAAGAGAATCTGGTGAAATTCTAATTATTATTTAAAAAAAAATGTTTTCTTTTTGTATTCTATAATTTAAAGATATAATTATGGCGATTGTTTTTCATTTAATTATTTTTTTATTATTTATTTTGAATTTTTGTCTACCACTAAACGTTAAACATTTAATCATATGTTTTGTTGTAACAATATGTAAATAGGTTACATGTTATGTTATTTTTGAAATAACAATTTACTTTAAAATTTATTTATAAGCAACTGGTCAAAATGTGGACTGAATAGTATTAACTGTTATTTGAAAATAATGAGTATTTAAAATATATTTATTTGGTTTTAAATACTCTGTTGCGTTTACATTTAAAATTATTAAGTTAAATTGCAGTTGCTAGTTTTGTATTTAATGTTTATTAAATTTTTGAAAGTAAAAAAAAAAAAAAAAAAAAAATTTTTTTTTTTTTTTATTTATAGAAGGGAAGGAGTGTCCTTGAATTCTTGCCCCCGTTGCTAGCGACCACATGCCAGAGACATGTATAAGAAATACGTTGAACAAATGGGGGGGGGAGCCAAACCGATCTGGGAAATTTACCCCAGACTTTTTGCGGCCCCACCATATGGAAATGAATGGGTTAACGACCCAAACGAAAAAGACCCAGAAGAAATAGCGGAAGTAGAATCCCAGGAACAAGGGCCTGAAAATATGTTATCCCAGCTTAGCGCTTTCGGATTCGATATTAACAGTTTACCCCCTACTGTAAGACAAATTGCTAGCGAACTGCCTATGCAGAAAGCTATAGAATTTGTTCGAAACTGGGATAAATTTCTATTTCCACAAAAATAATTAGGGATACAAGTTAATCAAGAGTAAAAATTTTTTTTTGTTTTGTTTAAATTTATTTTTATTTTTTTTATTTTTTTTTAATCAATAAGGAAAAATCTCCTGATATCGTTTTTTATTTTTTTATGATTAACTTATCTCTACTCTATATTAAAAATTACCCATGAATTAGCGGAAAAAGGATCTAATTAAATTTAAAAAGACAAAGATTAACCCTTTGTTACGTATGATAGATCATAATTCGATCTATCATACCCGCATTCTTTAATATTTATATATTTAATTTATTATTGCTTATGTTAGCTTGTAAATCGAGCTAACATGCTTGCATTTCCTGCATTCCACATAGCCAGCGTATATTAGACACTTTTTATAAATTCCTTAATATAATATTTCACCAATTCAGATCCGGCCCGCGACAATTGGCATAAAATATATAATCGAAGGTCATTAATGACGCATTGCCAAATATTTTAGTTGCATAAATCCCCTTCTCGATTTCCCCCAAATTAATCAGGGGCGCTTTCGTTAATTGGACGTGACTTGACCGACGCTTCCGCGTATTGGGCGATCCCACCTAAATTCAAGTACCTGGGCAGTTACTAATTAGTTTATATAATATACCTGTAACTGCCCTAAATTCAGTTACTCCGAGTCCTCCAAGTCTTCCCATGATAACTGGCCTATTAACATCAGGTCTAGTTTAGGAGAGTTGTGATTAACATTCGACTCACTGACTTAGACAGTTTTTTATATTAACTTATAATAAATTCAGTGTTCTATATCAAAGTACTAAGTTCATTCATTTAAAGTGACTAATCCTTCTATAATCGTGAACTTAACTTAGTTAAGTTCCTCCAGCTTCAGAACTCGAGGTCAACATCAACTCGAACTCAACAATACATCAACAACTCAACATCTATATCAACACAAGTATAAAATACCTGGGGCACTCAACATCCCCGGGATATATTTATATTTTATTAATTATTTATTATTACGTATCCTCGGATAAAACCTCAGGATACGTAACAGAAATTGGGTTTAGGAAAATGGGTGTTCAGTTTTTAATTTTGTAAAAATGGGTGTGCAGTTTTTCTAAGATGGGTGTTCAGTTTTTATTTTAAAAAAAATGGGTGTTCAGTTTTTAGTTTAAAAAAAATGGGTGCTCAGTTTTTAGTTTAAAATAAAAAAATGGGTGTTCAGTTTTTCTGAGATGGGTGTTCATTTTTTAGTTTAAAAAAAAATGGGTGTTCAGTTTTTACTTTAGAAAAATGGGTGTGCAGTTTTTCTGAGATGGGTGTTCAGTTTTTAGTTTAGGAAAATGGGTGTTCAGTTTTTAGTTTTGTAAAAATGGGTGTTCAGTTTTTCTAAGATGGGTGTTCAGTTTTTAGTTTAGGAAAATGGGTGTTCAGTTTTTCTAAGATGGGTGTTCAGTTTTTATTTTAAAAAAAATGGGTGTTCAGTTTTTAGTTTAAAAAAAATGGGTGCTCAGTTTTTAGTTTAAAATAAAAAAATGGGTGTTCAGTTTTTCTGAGATGGGTGTTCATTTTTTAGTTTAAAAAAAAATGGGTGTTTAGTTTTTACTTTAGAAAAATGGGTGTGCAGTTTTTCTGAGATGGGTGTTCAGTTTTTAGTTTAGGAAAATGGGTGTTCAGTTTTTAGTTTTGTAAAAATGGGTGTTCAGTTTTTCTAAGATGGGTGTTCAGTTTTTAGTTTAGGAAAATGGGTGTTCAGTTTTTCTGAGATGGGTGTTCAGTTTTTTAGTTTAAAAAAATGGGTGTTCAGTTTTTAGTTTAGGAAAATGGGTCTTCAGTTTTTATTTTTAAAAAAAATGGGTGTTCAGTTTTTAGTTTAAAAAAAATGGGTGCTCAGTTTTTACTTTAGAAAAATGGGTGTTCAGTTTTTACTTTAGAAAAATGGGTGTTCAGTTTTTACTTTAGAAAAATGGGTGTGCAGTTTTTCTGAGTGATATATAAAAAAAAATAATAAATAATGTATGTTGTAATGAAGTTTTGTAAATTTTTTTTTTTATTCTGATTTGAAAAATTTATTTGCAGGATTTTGTTCTATTTTTTATTTTGGATTATTTTTGGTTTCTTTTTATTTTATCGTTATTATGCAAGACATTGAAGGTGTGGCCCATCCAAACATACTTATAGAGAATAGCCAAGTGAAGTATTTGTATGATGTTAAGTTAGATGATTTAAGTGATTTTATTGCTACAAGGTTAAAAGATTATTTTCCGGGTTATGCTGCTGTGGTTGTAAGTATCTTATATTTTCTGTTATTTTAACATATAATTATTATGGAATTTTCATGTGATATCTTGTTTTAGCTACGGAATTGTTATGAACCGGAACCTAACATTAATTTGGCCAAATGGGTGTCGGGTTTACCGAATAAACTTTTTCGGTTAGAAAAATTTTCTGATGAGGTATTTTTGGTCGACGGAGGTTTAGCATTTCGTGTTTTGGATGTTTACAAGACCGCAAAAAATCGCAGCATTAGGACTGGTTATGTAAAAAGTTTAGGGAAAAAGACTAAAAAGACTACCACTACTTGTACATTGTGTGAAGTCCCTAAAATTTTGGATGAGTTCGTTAAAAGTGGGAGGAAATGGCGGAATATACGGGACTATCATAAGTCCTTTAAGGAGCATCATACGCTTAGACTTTCTCGCTCTAGCGGATTGACTGATCCTGATATAGTTAAGCGGTATTTAAAGGAGTCTCCAGGTACTGATTTTATTATAATTATTCCTTCTCTTTTTCTTGGAGAGGAATTAATTTGATTAATTTTTAATTTTTGTCATTACTTTTAGGGTTGACAGAACCGATGGTTTACGTGAGTCCGGCTGATTCCGTGACTTCCACTAATCTCGAGTTTGGTGAGTTGTTTTCTGCCAACTTGGTGCTTTATGGGATAAAGTTGTGGATGTTGGTTCCTGAATCAGCCCTAGACGAGCTTACTAAGGCTGTTAATCCTTATCTTATCTCGTATCCGGGTTGTTTGGAAGCGGAAAAAGGTGGATGTGAACTAGGTAAGCCTTGTGTGACTTGTCGCTGCAGGGTTGCGATGTTTCACGAGTCGTCAATCTTTCCGTCCCAAGCTTTTTTAGATAAGCACGATATTCCTCGTGCGTTTCTTATTCAACGAGCGGGGGATTTGGTGCTCGTTAATAAGTCAGTTGCCCATCTGGTTTACAATAAAACTGACACTTCTGCTGGTGAGTTATGGCTTTTTATTTATTATTAATATAATGAGGGGGTTTAATAAAATATGTTTTCCTGTTTAGAAGCGGTTAATTTCTTGCCCCGTTTTTTTGAACGCTAGATGAAGCAGGAGTATACTTGCGCATGTGTGGTTACTGATCGGCACCAAATTTTGACAACAACCTATGATAGGGACCGACCTGAACTTGTTTGTCCACATAAGAGGTGCCACAATCTCCCGTCTTTTCCTACTCCTGAGGCTTTTGCAGCTCATATTAGTCGTCCTCATGATACAATTTCACTCTATGAGGATTTGGATTCTGGTGTAACTTCTTCAGGATCTAATGTACAATTGACTATCGACTGCTTCCAATTCTGATCTTCCATTATTAGGTGTTGGTGAGTCTGTTGACTCAATTTCAACTAATGAAGATTTAGCTGGAAGGATTTCTCCACCAATGTCGTATGTTGACGAGCCTGTTTGTCCGGTTTCAGCCAACGAAGATTTGTTTACTAGGGTTCCTTCTCCGGTTTCAGATGTTTCTTCTGTATTGGATCCTTTATCTATATTAGAGGTTTCTCTGGAATTAGATTCTCAGGCTGAATCTATTGTCGACCCAGTTGCTAGTGGATCTAAGTCTTCGAAAAAGCGATATAAATGTGGTAGCTGTGGGAAGGATTTTGCTACTAAGTTTAACTTGAAGGTGCATAAGCAAATGGTGCATATGGGACTTAAAAATTTTGAGTGTGTGCATTGTTCTAAATTATTTACGACAAATTCTAGTTTGCAAAGGCACCAATTGTCCCATAAGGATCAGCGGGTGACATGTGATGTATGTGGGAAAAGTTTTAGGTATTATTTATAATGATATTTTATTTAGTTATTGATATAATGTTTTATAATTATTTATTTTATTAATTTATTGTTTTAGGTATCTGACTCATTTGAATCGCCATAAATTGTCCCATTCTCGGATTGTATTTGAATGTGATGTATGTAATAAAGGTTTTAGTCGGAAAGATGTTTTAAAATTACATAAAAAGACTCATGATAAATCTCTCATTGATTGTGATTAGTATGACTGTTATTGTATGAAAAAAAGGACTGTTTCTTGAAATAAATATTTTGTATATATATTTGAATTTAAAACTTTTTGATATTACGTTTGATAAGGATAAAGTTATTATGTTTTAATAATAATAAAGATATTTTGTTTTTCTTATGTATAGGTTGTAATTTTTTTTTCTTCCTAATATGTATTTATATTTCTGTGTTTATGATGGATCTATTATGTATATACTTGGTTTATAACTACTCTTCGTAGTGTATAGGGGATTGTTGTTATTATTATAGGGGAATATTATTATTATGCAACTAACTTTATTATAATATACACGTTATTTTATACGAATGAATGTTTCTCATTATTTATCATTTTTAATTTTGTGTTTTAACTTAGGTTTTTAAAATTATATTTTGTTTCAATTTAAAAATTATAAAAGTAGAGTCACTTATATCTCCTTTACTAAGGACTAAAACCCATTTCCTATGAAAGCAATAATAACTTTAATCTTTGGTTTTCAATAAAAGGTATCTGTAGATCAACTTATCAATAGTTTTTAAGTTAAATAATTGTGGTGAGTAAGAAAAATCTACATGATAGAATCAAATAAAATAAGTCAGCTAAAATTTTTTTTTTTTTTTTTTGAAATTTATAAACTAGAAGGGGGTAAAAGGGAGTTATATTAATTTTTATTATTTTTGTCCGAATAAGAAGTTTGTTTATTTAGTTTATTCCTTCAATTTATGTACTTTTGTACGCTCTCTCGTTATTTTAATAATTCTAAACTGTTTACAAGTTGTACTTGTCTGCATTATTGAAGTTTTACATTATGGTAAATTTGTTTTGTTACTGTGTTTCTGAGTTTTGAGTTGAATATTAGTTATAAATATTTTAACGTTTTTATAGGCAGTGGCGATATTAAATCATTTTGCATTAATTGACAATGATGTTTTTGAGGATATTTTTCTCTCCTTGGACTTTGATGGTCAATGGAATCTGAGCTTAGTGGATTCTTTTTTGCATCGACGCTGTATGGTAGTGTGGGGGAGGGTTCAGAGTCTTGAGCTGAATTATACGGAGAAGATAAAATCGGCTGCTAGGATGATAAGTTATATTATTAATCTCAAGAATCGTCCTCATAATTTTACTTACGAGATTTTTAAATTTATGCCGAATTTGACGTCGTTGGATATAAATCAAGAATCTATTCTCTCTAGATTGGTTGGTCGTGATCAGGAGGATGCTTCTGAATTACTTTTAAGGATATTAGTAACTTGCTCTAGGATTAATCGGTTGTCATGTTTTGGAATAACCATCACTGAGGATATAGCGAAACGATTATTGATAAAAAAAAGGTTACAAAAGTTTTATTTTAATGCTGTCGCGGACGGTGCTGTGTGCTTAGTGAGTAGGTTATTGCAGTGTTGTGCGTGTTTAGTTGATGTGTCGATACCCCAGCTTTTTATGGTGGGTAATAGTTGTGCTCCAAGTTCAGTGCGGGGGTGAGATTTTCCTAGGGTAAGTAGTAGTCTTACGCACTTAGCTGTTGGTGGATATGTGCGGGTAGATTTGGGGAAACATTTGAATACGCGATAAACGGGCTATATTAATAGGCCAAGGGATGGTTCGGTACTGGAATTGGTGGGACGTCAGTTGGATAATTTACTAAATTTTAAGCAATTGGTAAAATTACATTTGCCCTTTTCTAATATGGATGATTCGTCCTTTTTACTGATAGTGGACAACTTAAAACATCTGGAGGATTTAGATATCACGGGATGCTTTAGTCTGTCCAGTGTTGGTTATCGAAAACTTAAGTTTATAGAAAATTTGAAATACTTATCGGTCGGGTTTTTGCCAATTACTTTTACTGAATTGGAATCAATAGGTACTTTAGAATTTTTAGGTATATCACGATGTATGATTTTTAAAATAGATTTATTACAGTTAATTTTGCGTTTAGATAGTTTAAAACGGGTAATTATAGTTGGTACGGCTTCTTACCGTATAATAAATTCTAATGTTAAAGCTTATTTTGAGAATGAATTGCCTAAATTTGCACGCGATTTTCCGAGATTGGGGCGGGAGGTCGTTATTTATTATGACAATTTTGCTTATGATTTTTGGGTGGAACTTGGGTTAGTAGGGGGTGTGCGTTTATCTAAGATAACTGGGGTTGCTGGGTGCCCCGATTGGTATGTAGAACAGGCTGCGTACAGCCTCTGGTTAAGTATGACTCACAAAGTAATTGGTATTATAAAACGGTTACATGTGTAGTGTTTGTAAATGTGTAAGTTTTTGAAATTTTTATCTTGGTAGAGATTTTAAATTTTGCTTAGGTAGAGAAATGTGAACTGTGTGTAGGAGTGTGTGTGTTGTTGGCGTCAAATTATTTTGTTTTGTTTCTTTAATGTGAAATGAGTTATATATTTTTATGAAAATTGTATTAGTATTGCTTCTGCAGTTAAGCACTGAGTTTGAAAAATAGATTTTTACTTATATTATTTTATACGTGTTAATAAAATGCCAGGAACGAAAAAAATGTATGGACACGAAAAGATGGTTGATATAAGATTAAAATTTTCTTATTTAAAACTGGAAAAATTGCAGGAGGAGTAGAATTTAAATTTAATTTAACTAATTCATTTTTGATACGTAACACCTTATACTCCTTATAAATTACCAAAATTCCCCAAGAAAAAGCAGAGAAATGTGGTAAAAAGAAGGTTGTAAGTAATTTAAATTTTTTTTATATACTTTTCTTTGTATATTTTTGCGCTTATGAAAATTTGAGAAATAAGGATTTTTTTTTGTGCCCAACCTAAGTCTTAACCAATTGTAAATAAATTCTTGTAAATATGTTTTTAATTGTAAATAAATTAGTTTAAGTAGATAAATTAGTAATAAAGTCAGTAAGCTTGGGTTATGGCAAATTATTGTTAAGTATGAAGTATGACACCAAAAGTTTGAGGGCTTTTGTCCCAAACGCCCCCCTTAAGGGGAGGGTTATTATAGCGTTGCTATAAATTACAAAAAAGAACGATTTTCATAAGTGCGCGAAATATTATTATGCGCGATCATCAATTTTAAAAATATCGATTTTCAACAGGTAGTAACGACACACACGCACGACACACATATAGACTGACAAACCGCGAGAGCAACGAAAGCGAAGAAGGGAGAGAGAAGGAGCACGAGAGGAACGTGCAGCAGCGTTGCTTTGACTTTTGATCGATAAAGAGCACATTTTTGTAAAGTTAGATTTTGAAAATTAAAAGTAATTGAATTGAATTTATAAAATATTTGAAAGAAAATTTAGTTGTAATGATTGATTGATTAAAGAATAATTGAATATTTATAATAAATAAAATTGTCGCGACAAGAATCAGTGATTATCACATCGATTATTATCGAAAATTCAAGATTCTCATTGCGACCATAATTATTATTTATTGGAGACAACGAATTTATATACTTATATACAAGGAAGGATTTTTAATATAATATTGAGATCAAGATTGTCATTAATAAAATATAAAAGTTTTGGATCGAGGAAATAGTCAGCGGAAATAAAAAGGTATAAAAGATGAAAATTAATAATGTGTGTGTCGTGAAAAATAGCTGTAGAAAAAGTGACATTATTTATGAAAAGATTAAGTTGATAATTTACCGGTTAATAATTATAGACAGTGAAGTTTCATAGTGATGATTAAAATTGTATAATATTAAAATTAATAGTTCTGAATAAATTAAACTTTATATAATTATATTTTTATAGATAAATAAAGTGAGTTTTTATTATTTCAGGTCAAAACCCTTTCACCTCCCCTCGTTCAGCATTTTAGTTAAATTCCCGCGGCCCTGAGAAATAAAGTCAACCTCGTGCTTCCGTTTTAATATACATATATACTAACGCGCGCTTGTGTTTTTCGACTACTTTTTACATAGTAACAGATATTAATTTTTATTTGATTTTTCAATTAATAATTGTGGTTAATCCGAGAGGGCGGAAATAGCCACATTATAAATACATTTAACGAGAAAATGAATATCTTATTAAAAAGTAAAAGTGATGATTATTCTAACGAGAATATACTTGATTGTGATAATTGTAAACTACTTGAAACCCAGATAGATACATTAAATGCAATCTTACTCAGGAAACAAGAAAATTTTAACTCAGTAAAAGAAACTTATGAAGCCAAAATTAAATTATTAAAAGAGCAATTCGAAGAGAAAGAGAATTTTTATATAAAAACTATCGCAGACAAAAAAAATGCAATACAAGTGTTACAATTGACAATTGGATCTAATATACAAAAAAACAATGGTATAAAACATTTTCTTTTCTTTTTTAAATATTTATATAGGATTATTTTTATCTTAAAGGTACACCGATTGCCCCTTTTTTGTAACTAATTTATAAAACAAACTAAATTAATATGAAAAAGAAATATTTTCTAAAGGTACCCTCATGTAAAATTTTGACTGTATCTGATGTTTGGGTCAGTTTTAGTCTTTAATTGGTTTTAGCTTGGTCATTCTTTTAAATTATAAATATTAATTACTAGGTAAAATTGAAAAGAATAGTGATCAGGAACAAGCAACCGGCAGTTCTGATATGTTAACTGATAACTACAATATAAATAGTGATTAAGGTGTGTTTTATAAAAATTAAATCTGTGTGTGTAGGATTTAGAATTCATGCAAAGTTTTGTGCTTCTAGTTAAGATCATTTATATCTGATTTAAACTAACTGTAATTTATATTATTTTTTTTCATAGCAATAGATGATAACAATATCCAAATTAAAGATAAAAATTTTGAATTTCTAAAAGAAGAAAATTATTTAAGCTTAATTGGCAATATATCAATGACGAAAGCGTACATACTGATAAAAAACAAATGATGGTAAGATTCGTGATAATAGATTTATTTCTCTGTTCATTTTTAACATCTTATTTCCGGAAATCTAGAAAAAAACATTTCTAATTTTTTTAAAAATCGTTTCTAATTTTGTAGATGTAAATCTACATAGATTTTAAAATCGATGTGAATACTACTTTTACGAAATGCATTTAATTTTGGTTATAATAATTTGCTTATAGCGTAAGCTCCAACAAAACATTTTTTTTTTCGTTTACGTTAAATTTAACGTTAAGTTTAATGTTCAGTTTACGTTAACTTAATGGCAAATCAATGTAGAATATAACGTTAAATCTTAAAAAACAAAAAAAAAATAAAAAAATCTTAACGGTAAATTTAACGTTACATTTGACGTAACTATTTGCACCAGGGTAAATGAAAAAAACGGACAATTTAACGTAATTTAAGGTAAAAAGGGAGTTTTAGGGACTCGCTACGAACCCTGCAATACTGATTTTTGTTTTGAGAGAAATTGTTATAATTTTAATTTGTCTACAACTAGGATTCTAAAATATTGAGAGTTTATAATAATAATAATAATAATAAATATTTTCGCCAAATACTATCAAAAACTTTTTCATTAGAAAGTATACTTAAAAACTTCTTCAAAAAACAAAATTAACTATTTAAAAAAAAAACAAAATAAATTTTAAACATCAAACATTCATAAATTATATATAATCCATGACCTAAAAAATAAAAAATAGTCCAGATCGCTCACAAATTACTCTAGGCAGCTCTGAGTTAGAAGACTGCGATTTGTACTATTCTTTTTTTATAATCAAGGTTCTTTATATCTGTGGTTAATATAAATAACGTTCATTTATTTTTAGCAGACAGAAACCACGTATTTTATTACCACATTCTAAGAGCTTCACCTTGGAGGGTTACTTTTTGCTATTTAGGGTATCCTATACTTTCTTAGATAATATATTAGTTCCGATTTTGACAGTATGTGCTTTCTGACTGTTGACAAGAACAAAATATTTCAGTCTAAAATAACACAGCTGCCCAAAAAAAAAAATCTGATCCTGTAACTAAACCTACCTGCAGGTAAGTTTTTTGATGTACTAAAAACGAATCTAAAGTCAGAATTTACCCTACACCCTCAGATTTTGCCCCAGCTACCCCAGCCACCCTCTAAACCGACCCAAAAAACAAATATTTTACTATGTCCAAAAGTTAAAAATAAAAGTACTTTAACTACGTTTTTTGTTTCTCTAAAAACAAATTTGAAGTCAGAATTTATCCATCATCCTTAATTTTTGTCCCAGCTACCCCAGTTATCCTCTAAAACCCACCAGAGGAAGATTAATTAATCGCTTTAAAGTATTACAGCGATATCAGGATGGCGCTAAGAACTTTTGTTGGAAAAAGTAAGCACCTACGAGCATATTTGATTACGTATGTTTTGTTTCTTGAAATCAAGGATGTTTCTTTTGGTATCTATAGAGTTCCCATCCTCAAAAGATCTTCTTACACGCTTTCTTCCAAAACTTCTTAGCACCATCCTGATATCGCTGTAATACTTTAAAGCGATTAATTAACCTTCCTTTGGTGAGTTTTAGAGGGTAACTGGGGTAGTTGGGACGAAAACTAAGGATGATGGATAAATTCTGATTTCAAATTCGTTTTTAGAACATCAAAATACGTAACTAAGGTACTTTTATTTTTAACTTTTGTAAAAAATAAAATATTCACCCTCTGGGGCAGTTTAGAGGGTGATTGAGGTAGCTGGGACAAAAACTAAGGGTGATAGGTAAATTATGACTTCAAATTCGTTTTTAGAACAACAAAAAACGTAGTTAAAGTATTTTTATTTTTAACTTTTGGACATAGCAAAATATTTGTTTTTTGGTTTGGTTTAGAGGGTGGCTGGGACAAAATCTGAGGGTGTAGGGTAAATTCTGACTTCAGATTCGTTTTTAGGGCATCGAAAAACTTACCTGCAGGTAGGTTTAGTTACAGGATCAGAATTTTTTTTTTGTGCAGCTGTGTAATATACAATATTTTAGAATGTACATTTTTTAAGTGTCCTATACCCGCGTATCAATATTTAAAATAAAATAAACAATTTTTTTATAATTCCAAGTTATTCAAATTCATACATACCCTATGTTTATTGCTAATTTGTAAATCATTCAGGAGGTTTAAAAAAAACTCGAGCTCCTGATAAACTATAAAAAAGCAATTTAAATTCAGAATTTCTTTCATTCAGTCTCTTGATAGTTAATGCTCTTGTTTGTTGTAATTTTTCATCATGATCATCAGTTTGATTTGTTACGGCAGTTCTTTCATTATCAAAATGTTTATCAATAGTTTTAAACCACTGCAAACCATCTAACTCATTACTTTGATTTAATAAAGTAACTATATAAGCTACACCCATGGCAAATCCATCATCTGTAAAAGCTCCTCCAGTCTTATTTTTTTTAAATATTTTTTCTTTATTTGATATTGAATTATCGACGAAACTTAAAGTTAACGGTGGTAAAACCGCATAAAATTGTTGTAAATGATGATTTGAATTACTATTTCGAAAAGCAGATGAAAATACATCTACTAATAATTTAAAGTAATGTATTCCCTCTGTAAAATTTTTTACCAGATTTGCTATGTCAGCCTCTAACTGTGCAGCTACTTTTTGAGTACTTTCTGAAAAATTCAATTCTTTGCACATACTATCAGTAGAGTTAGCTGAATTGATATCGGGTAAAAATGATATGGCATTGGAAGATGCGTGTAAACTTCCAGATCTAATTAATCTTACATATCCCAGTGCATTTCCTATCTGGGTAATAAGTTGACGAAACTGATCTAAATAACTTGATCCATCAGGAGTCATACCCAATTTTCGTATTCCTTTTTGAAATTTTTCTGCTCTTTCATAAGTATACGGTGTAAGACCTTTTTCTTTTTGTGATCTAATAAATTTCACATCTCTCATTAGTCTTGATTTTATATGTTCATCATAAAGAAATTGTGAGAGCGTGTGTAATTTGACCTTAATAAATTGGTATACAAAATTTACAGAAGTGTTCATAATACCAGTTCCATGGGTTCTAATCGAATTTGCAATATGCCTTATACTTATTGTATTTAAATGCTTATTTGTACTTGTATGTTCTATAAATGTCTGAGTGTGTAAGTTGTACAGATACTTAGAAATAAAAACTTGTATATTCCTCATAATCTCTAATGCATCTAAGCCTTGCTCTAAAGTTTGTGTAGGTAAATAATTTTGTACTGTTTCTAAGCCCAATTTATAATGAGCTAGGGCATGCATAGTTCTATAAGTTTTCCAATCATGTAAGGCAACTGTTGTTAAATTATAAAAAGTGTAGTCTAAATAATGTTCTATAAATCTTTTTGAACAGAGCATTGAATCATTAATCAGTAATGGGTAACATCTAATAACTCTGTACCCATCCTTTGAACCAATTTTAAATGGACTTATTGAATCAAGCTTTAAGTGAGCATGTACATGCAATCTCAAAGAAGTTTCAATTTCACGACAAGCAGGCTCAAGAATATTTCTTATAAGAATTTTACGTTGTTCTATTATTTTATTATTAATTACATCACAAGATTCTTGTTGACTTATTGCACTATTAAAAGCGTTAAACAAGTGCACAATGTGACTAATATTTGAATTACTTTCATTAACAAGAGAAAAATAAGCAGGAAGCATGCTTTGATGATGAAGGAGAATAGAATAATCACAAATTTCTGAAACCAAATTGTGAAGATCTACAATAGAGTCAAATGTATCTAAGTAATATCTTAATTTAACTACTTCTTCTTCCTTAAAACTTTCAGTCATTTGATAAACGCAAGCAAGTGTACATCGAACTATAAACCTTCGATCGGCGCTTCCAAGTCCGTTGATTAATTTCATGGCCGAACCAACTAAGGATAATGCATCTAGTTTTTCTCTACTGTATCCTTTTTCTTTTTGCATTAAACTTTTTCTAACTCTTTCTAAAATTGCTAACATTTGATATGTAAGCTGTTGTAAAACTTGACTTTGGGACTGGACTACTGACGATCCTAATGTGTAGAATGATGTTTCTAAGGATTTTTGTACTTCTATCAGTCGACACAATATTTGTACTGTTGAACGATTCATAGGTTTTAAAAGAAGAGCATGCAAATTCGTAACAAAAGTAATATTTTCCATAATTTGACGCATTATTGACAAAACTTGTAGTAACAAATTTCTTTTCCTTTCAATTTCTGAAGATAATTGATGTCCGGTATTCATTGTAAGACTTGACATATCAACAACCCACATTATAGCTCTTTGAATCAAATCATTTGCAACTATTGGTAACTTCTGAACTCTTGATGTTAATAATTTTTCACCAATTTGTGGGGAAACTGAAGATATACCTTCCTTAGGTAAATTTTCAATTAAAAAATTATTTGGTAGCCACATTAAATTTCCAACTAATGTAATACCATATAATTTCTTATTCAATTCTATAATTTTTTTAAGTATTTTTTTATCGGCTGTTCCAAAAAATTTATTTGAAATAACAAATCCTACATTCGCTTTAATCCAATTTTTACCAATAATTGCAACATCATTAATTTTATTTTCAACATCATGTAAAGTGTTTTTTAAATAACATAAAAAGTGATCATGCATCACCGAACTTTTATTAATTTCTAAAGTTTGTTCAAGAACTTTTTTAAAAAGTGTTTTGGACAATAATTGCAATTGCAAATCTTTTAAAAATTTTTCATAAGTATAAATTTTAGCTTCCGGAATAGCTAACTGAGAAGAGTTATGAATTACAGATCTTACTTGAATTCTATACTTGTTCCATCTTTCAACTAAACATGGTTGACTTGCCACCAGCTCATCCAATGTTATTAAAATAACAAATAAATCAATTAAATGTTCAATTACAAGAGGTAAATAAATTTCACGATACGAATTGCTTGCTAGACTCGACAACTGTTTGACTGTCAAATTTATAACTGTTGATATTCTGTTGACATAAACCGATAAATCTTGCAAATCTGATAAAAGACTATTGATTTTTGAGTCACTAAATTCTAAAAATCTTTCGCCATGTGTAGCAATTTTTTTATAAAAATTTTCAGCCTCAGCTCTAAGCAGTCTTACCTAAGAATGTATAACTCGTAATTACAACAATCAAATAATACTTGTTTAATAATAATAAAAAATCTAAATACAACTTACTTCTCTACATGTGCCTGTAATACTAGCTAATAATTTTGTAAAAAACTTATTTTCAGTTTCAGCTAATGTTAACAAACTAATATCTTCTTGAACTTTATAGACTAATCTTAAAGGTCCTTCGATAACATTTTCTAAGCACGATGATTCATCCCAAGTTTGTTCTGCCAAATTCTCAAAAAATTGTCCATATTTTCTAAGGTGTACAGAACCTGCAGCTTTTTGAAGAGTTTCATCTCTATTTAAACTCCAGGCAGGAGATTCGATCATCCTAATAAAATATTTACTTATATAAAATAAAAATATAACTATGTAAGTGTATTATAAAAGAATTACTCATATTTTTTTTTATTACCTGATAATTTTGTAAATATCAATTGGAATAAGCTCACATCTATTTTTGTGTAGTTTATCTATAAATTATTCTATTTTAACTTTAACCTTGCATAAGATTATAAAAATAATTGTTGCATGTTACATGAGATTATCTATGAGATGAATGAATTACAATTATACAATATTGCGGCACATTCCAGATTTATTTATATACTTTTTATCTCAAATAGGTTATAAGATTTGGTTTTAATTTTCGAAGTTCATAGATGTTATAATCTCTGGCCAAAGTGTCAGTTTCTCGGCCTCTTCATCTTTTTTCTAGAATTTTCCTTCAAAAAACTGCCAAAAATTTGTTGAAATGCCATTGCCATGACAGAAAGAATCGTAATTCGTAAGCTGTATTAAGAATTTAAGAAAGCATGCAGCCTGGTCGTAAGCGTAACATATATTAAAACGCATACTGACGCATACACTATAATAATAAAATATGAACTTTTAGCAAATTTCAACTCCAGGGTCTCAATCTGTCTGAGTCATTCGGCGTTTCTCAATTGAAAATCATGTTACTAAAATTATCATAATAAAACATGTTTTATCGTTATCAAATCAAAATTATTATACAAACTAATTTACAAATTATGAATCGTATTTAGCAGCAAGTCATTGACACAAAACTTCTCCTTTGCTGTAAATTGGAGTCAATAAATTTTAGCACATGAATATAAACAGTTTTTAACTAACACAATGGATAGAATATTAAAAGGTATAATGAAATATAGAAAATGTCACAGAGATGGAATGGTAAAACAATTTAAACAAGTGAAGGATAACCCAGAGGTAAAAACTTTATAATATGCACTATTTAAATAATAACATGATTGCTATATTATCAGACTAAATTTTTAAAAATTTAATTCAGCCAAAGGCAGTTTTCTTCACTTGTATGGATTCCAGAATGATTCCAACTAGATTTACAGAAACAAATGTTGGAGATATGTTTGTTGGTATGAAAAATTACAAGTTATAATCATCATTCATCTTTTCGATTTAAAAATTAGACTTTTGAATCATAATTATTTTGTCACCTAGAATCTTAATTTCACAGGTCTGCATAAAATACATTTCATCATGTTGTATAAATTATTTAAAAAATTTTTGTCAATATTTTAATTAATATTTTCATTATTTTAATAACAGTACGAAATGCTGGTAACATAATTCCTCATTCACAGCACTTTGTTGATGAATTAACAATGTGTGAACCTGCAGCACTTGAGTTAGGTTGCGTTGTAAATGACATTAGACACATCATTGTATGTGGACACAGCGATTGCAAAGCAATGAATTTACTCTATGCCTTACGAGATGAAGAATTTGCATCAAAAGTTAGTTGAAGATGTTATGTTAATTAATAAGTATTTTTTAAACAAATAATATTATTTTAACAGAACAATAGAAGATTATCCCCATTGAGAGCTTGGCTTTGTGCACATGGATTCCACTCGCTTATTAAATTTCAGCAATTAGAAATAACAAGTTTTAAACAACCAATTTTATTTCAAGCAGAAACACCAATGAGAAAATTTGTAGCATATATAGATCCAGAAAATAAATTTGCAGTTGAAGATAAATTATCTCAAATAAATACATTACAACAACTTCAAAATGTAGCATCTTATGGTTTTTTAAAAAAAAGATTAGAAAAACATGATTTACATGTGCATGCACTTTGGTTTGATATTTATACAGGTGATATTTATTATTTTAGTAGAGGTAATAAGAGATTTGTGGAAATTAATGAATTAACGGAAACTCCTTTGTTGAAAGAAATTAAGCAATATTACTCTTAACATAATCAATAATTGAAAGGTACCTGATTTTTTTGAAACAAAACTAGAATATTTTGCACATTTTAATTTACAATCGCTGCCCCAAATTTTGACCATAATTGGCTTGTATACTGTTATACCATATTTTTTAAATAAGTATGGAACTTATTTAAATGTTCTTTATGCATTGGGCTATAAAAAATTAATGTTATTTATGGGTATTTAGAGCATTTAGTTTATTTAGTAAGGCAAAAGAATCACTTAAGAATTTTATACAAAAAAATTTTTTTAATGGTTTTTTATTTATAGATGTAATATAAAATTAATATATCCTATATAGAATTTTGATATATTGTTTATAATTTTTTAATGTTAAAAACTGACTATAACATATTTTTGAAACATTAAAATACTTATATTCATTTTTATTAATAATTGAGTACAAAATGTTGACAATATTAATGTTAAGAATTTATTCTATGTATATTTTATTGTTAAAAATTTTACTACTCATAAAAAATGGTTGAAATTTATTTGTAAATAAGTATACAGAATTGTATATAAACCTTTATGTATAAATAAAATAATTTAGAAACAATAAGCACATAACTAAATATAGTTCGTTGTTAAATTATATGATTTTTTAAATATTTTTATATTAATGGATTATTGCTGTAATAAAAACATTGAAATTCAATAAAAATTTACAAAAACATAAAAAATAACTTTCGTATATACTTGCTAAACATTAATAAAAGTTGAAAGTTTTAAAAATGTTTTCTGTAAACTAGGGAGTTGGAAATAAAATTTTCAATTTTTTAATTTTTAAGAAGTTTATTTACGTCATTATATCTTCATTTATTACAATGATTTATAATTGTATACTTTTATTATCACGAAACATGACAACTATTACTGATCATACCTCAAAAAAAAGTATTATTTAAGTATGTATCAAGTGTTTATTTTTTTATTTGCAAATAACTATTAAATTCTACTCCTTATCAGTATAAGAAGTTATAATTAAAAATTATAAAGGACTTTTTACTCAAAATACCTGGATAAATTTTTTTTTTTTTTTTTTTATTTCAAAACCAATATTATTTTATTCGTATCGACTATTCAAAATTAATAGAGCCACATCTTCTATTACAATATTTTCAAAATTTACTAAAAAAGTTGTAAATTAATAATTTTTTTTCTTAAATTTATGAAAATTAGTAGTAGTCAATTTACTACAATTAGTTGTGAATTTACAAAAAAAAATTGAGAATTTTCTATTTTTATTTTTCTATTTTTAAATTTACAGAAAACCTAGGAAAGGAATGAAAATTAAAATTTTGAATTTATTATTACAATTATAAATATGAGCATAGATCAGCAGTTATCAGTTCTTGAACAAAATAAAATAATTAAATCTGTAAATATTACCAAATTACATTAAGTAATATACATTATTTGTGTATACATAAGTATTTATATAATTATATGCCGCATTTTTTTTTTCTAGAATAAGTAAGTATAGCTTTTATTTTAAAAATGTCTAAAAATTTTACTTAAAGTAAAATATAGAGATAATTTTTTATTTAATATTCTCGTATACATAGCTGTGCAAAATGCACTTGTACTTGTCACTAAACGAGACAGACAATTTTTTTTTAAAAGTATGTGCAATCTATAAAATTTCATTGTTTTTTTTTAGTAAAACCTATTATATTCTATAGTGATTAATTAATATATCTATGTTTAAAAATTTACTCATCATCATTATATAAAAAACAACTATTTTTATCAAAGTGATTAATTTATTTTTAAGACAGTTTTAAGACTACTAAAAATTAAACATTTAAAACTGAACCTCTTATACCATAAATGAAATAATATAAAAGCAGTTAATCTAGTAATAATAATAATAACTACATAATAATATTGCTTGTATATATTGTAAATTATTTATGATACCATTTATAACTATATTGTACTACAAATACAAGAAAAAATCAATTTCATTAAAATTTTGGAACGGATACTATTAATTTTTTTTTTATAAATTGCACTAATTCTCTTTCTTTTAGCAATTGATTTAAAAGGAAAATACAAAATTATATTTTAGCAAATTTCATTAAAAAATCACACTCGATAATTATTAGTATAACTTTTATTAATTTTGTTTTTTTTTTTTTATTTTTATTATATTATATGAAATTACTTATTATGTATAATATATAGCTGTATATATATTTATATTAATTGAAAAATCGTATACATCAGTTTTATTTAGTATTTTTTTGTTTTCGTATAATTAATAGTACCTTTTTCGTTATTTATTTTTTTTTGCTTATAAGACAGAATTTAAACATTCATTTATACCTTTCTGTTGCATTTAATATTTATTTTTATTTTGTTTCCTTTATTTAAAATGTTTTTATTTATGGATATATCGAAACCAAAATATGTGTGATAAAATTTGGTATTAGAAAATTTTATTGAAATTTTGATTTGTATAGGTATTAGAATGGAGTAAATATTATAAAATTTTATATGTACATTTTGATTTGTAAAATTTTTTTTAAAATTATTAAGATTTTTTATTAAAACTTTTATTTACGATGACTATAAAATCTATTTCTTTTAAAATATTAGGTTTCTAATATATCCAATATAAATTTAGTTTAATTATTATTCATCGAAAAATAATGATGAACTTAAGATCACAGATTATTGTGATCAAATTGACCAAGATTTAAAAAAAAAATGCTTATTAATAAAATTAAATTTTTAATGCTTGTTATTCAGATTTTCTTAAGGACTTCAAGGTGACAGCTCCTGAAAACAAATTATTACATATAATATTTTTAATATTTTATGTAGAATCATTTAAATTTTGCTTTTATCAATTATTTTTATAAACTATTTTGCAATATACCTACTGTACTAAAAATTCAGCTTAATTACAAAAAAACATTTTCATCTTAATTTGAAAACGGACCAAATAATAAATTTTTTTTGTGGGATTATTACATTTTATTATTTTTTTTGTTTTGTAAAATAATACATTCAGTTACAAATTAAAAATCAGTAATATTGAAAAAAAAATTATAAGCAAAAAAAGCAAAGTATTTCGAATTTCATTTTTATGAATATTCACACTGGTACATATAAGTATATACAAAGAATGACGCATACAAATGAAATTAAAAAAAATAGTTTTAAAAGCGTTTTAAAAAGTATGAACATATAAAATTATAAATTTCAGTTTCAGAATTTACAAATTAAAAATGAACAAATTACAAATTGAATAATTCAATTATTGTAAATTAATACAATATGAAATTCTGAAAAATTGTTTGAAGGATTTTATGTCAACTGGGTTAAAGCACAAGTAAAAAATTTTGTTGCCAAATTCAATACAAATTTTTTTCCCAAAATTGGAACTAGAAACTTTGTCATTTTTTCTAAAATAGATATCTATAGAAAAATAAAATTTTAGAGATTTATTAGGAGGAATAAAAATTTGCAACTTTTGAGATATTTTAGTGCTAAATCCTATTTTTGAGACAATTTTTGATTGGATCCCGAATTTCAATATTATTTAAATTTTTAGAATAAAAACTTTCCACGACAAAATATGAGTTTATAAGAAAAAATTAGCAAATTTTGAGTTATAATCTTAAAAACTGCTGGTAGGAAAAAGAATAGTTTGAATTTTATAGCATGAACCCTAATTCTAGCTTGGAACCAGTTAACATGGAATTCTTCAACTACCTATAATTAAAGGATTGGTAATACATTTATAAATCAAACTTATTAATTTCTAAAATAATAATGATATATAGCTTCATGCAAAACATTTATATACGATTACAATAAAGTACATATTTAAAAAAAGCTTAAATACATATATTTTTTGTGCAAAAAAAAAAGAAGGAAATATAAACTATTACCTATACAAAATTTTTAAAATGTAAAAAATCTGTAAGGCACAAAGCAAGGAGTTAAGTATAAAAAATGTAAAATTAAAAAAATGATAATAAATATTGCATATTGTGTAGTAACTAATCCATAACCGATGCTCTTTTTCTCCTTGCAGCATAGACTAAGTTACCATTAATATGTATTTATATAAATGCATAATATTTTTAGATAACACTGACTATAGTTTAAATTTTTTTAGATGTGCAAATAAAATAAGCACATCTTACTAATTAATGAATTAATGAAGAATTATATATGTTGCAAAAAAACAATTTTTGTTCTAAAAAACTAATTTGTACTTAACTATGGACTAATACACTACTTTGATTGATTATTACTATTAGAAAATATCTTATATTATTGCAAACTATGAAAATCACTGTATATATGATATCTTATTTTAATAAACTGAAAAAAATGGGTACTGTATGCTATTTATAAGCAAACTAACTCATTCGATAAAGTGATAAATATTTTATGTATGATTTATATAAGCTAAAATTATAATGCGTTACATTCTTCATAATGAACAAATACTTAAATTTTATTACAATTTTTATATTTTCTTACTTATAATTTATTAGATTTAAAATATTTTTTTTTAAATTCAAAAAAAATTTTTTTTTAGTTTTTTTAAAGTCTTCCTTTGCTTTCTCGATCAGAATCAGAGTCAGCAGAATCATGGATCGGTGGATAATCATGTACCGCATCGCGTTGCTGCATCCACCTTCCGGACATGGTTTTACCCTGTGTCATTATTTTAAATAAATAGTTTTCTTTTTACTTTCAAAATTTAAATAACTCGTCAAGCAAAAACTTATGTCTTTTTTTGTAATAAAAAAAAATTCAAAAATTATTTTATGTATTCAGAATAGTTGGTTCAAATTCAAAATTTAATTTTTTAATCTGTTATTAACTAATTAAGATATTTCTAATTAAAAATTTAATGTCAAAGTACAAATTATCTATTTGTATTGTAGGTATAAGATACGCAAAAAAAAAACAAAAAAATTTGCAAGCTAAACTTTGTTAAAAAACGCGATTTATAAGTTTTGTTACAGCAAAAAACAGTCAAGAAAATAAAAACTATTCTGAATAAAAGAAATAAAATTTAATTAATTTATTTACATAAAAAAAATTCAAATTAAAAATAATTTTTTATTTTATAGAAAATATCATGCTGAATATATGAAACTTTTAAAAACAATGTTTAATTGCTTATAAACATTTTTAGTTTTGTCGTAAAACATCTTGAAAATATGTTTAATCATGCACACTCTTTAATATCATCATGCTCTGGCAAGAAATTGCAATAGGCTTTAAATTTTACACATTAGCAATCAAAATACGTATAAATAAAATCAAATCTAAAATAATATTAACCTAATTAAAATAATAATAAAATGTCTTCGTTTAATTATTATTATTTTTTTCATTAACTCGTATACAATTTTTTTTGTTTTTTAAGTTAAAAACGACTTAGTGCATTAATTTTATAAGTCAAAAACATAATAAATTTATCTAAAAATAATTTACCTTTTCTTTCAATATAAAATTATTTTTTACTATTGCACTTTGATATATTATAATTTCTGTAACGTACAAGTACAAAATAATAATAACTTATTATATAGTAATTTATGTTTTTTTAAGCAGTATATATTTACAAATAAAATTTATTTCAAAGAAATTAATATATCTTCTGCGTTATTAATTTTTAGATGAATAAAAAAAATAGAAATAGAAAGTACGATAATTTTGATTTTGATTTTTTTTTTTTTTTGATCTTTAGAAAGGCGAAATTATTTCATTTCTTTTAAAGTAAACTTATATTTATGATATTGTTGCTAAAAAATTGTTGTAACAAATATGTTAGATCCTTGATAGAAGATTCAGATTCTTAATTAGTTCCATTGATTTAGATTATAATTTCTTCATTTCTGTCACTGTAAAACAAGCACGGAACCGATTATGTAATTTAGAAATTTGTTTTTTTTTTTGTTACTTTTTATATAGAACTGTGTTTGTGACAATCCAACCTTTAAATACAAATTAAAAATACCCTCATCTTAACAAACTCAGTTCGTATTGTTAAAGTCTCATAATTTAATGTTAATTAAAAATACAAAAAATATCACTTTTCTCTCAATTAAATTACAATAAATTCTAAAATTATTAGTTTGTTAAATTCAGTGTGCCGTTTGTTATAATTTGTGAGTGATAAATTATTAATTATCTGTTATTATATAAACCGCAGCAATTATTATTTAATAGTTAAAAATTTAAATTAGCGGTATAAGCAAGCTTAACAAAATTTACTTTTTATAATATAAAATCCTTAAAATAATGACTCACATTAATTGTTACATTGTTTAAGTTATTACTATAATATCTCACTTTTATCAAAAAAGTTAGTATAGCATAATAGCATAAATTTTATAATGATTCGTATTTTAGAGAAAAATCTTTACAGTATTTATTAATAGCCTTTTATTACTTTTTTTTCACTTTGTAAATCAGCCTGAAAATTATTTAAGAAAACTGATATGGTTTTCTACTCTTTGATGAAAATAAGTGCCATTTGCAGAAAAAAAAAAAAAAAAAAAAAAAAAAAAAATTCTCAATTTAACTCAATTTCTTTAATTTGTTTATCTCAATAAAATTTACCTCCAAAGGAGCCAATATAATTAATATCTAGAACCCATACAAATTTTTTGAATAACTCCCAGGCTAATGTATCTAATATCAATCCACAATACTAATTTTTAGTTATTGGTTACTTTTGAATACCAACTATAATTATATTTCATATTTCCTTTTATCTTATTGTTTATTAATCTTCTTACTTGTGTTAATTTTTGCTTAATTAAGTACTCAATCACTTTTAATAAATTTAATATCTTAAGAAATTATTAATTTTATTTATGTATACAAATTTTTTAAATCATATGGTAACTCCAAATTCTTAAGTAGAACAATTAAAAAAAAATACTAATTTTAACAGTATAATTTTGAATAGTTTAAAAAATATATGTAGCAAGCAAGCAGCGAACAATGATATTTTATTAATAATCAAGTAAAAACTTAAGCATGCAGATATGATAAAGCAAGTTAGAATATTTTGTTAGAGTTTTAAATTAATAAAAAAATATATCCACATAATAATACTAATAAAAACCTTAATTTAATATTTTTAATACTTTACTACATTAAAAAATAATTAAAGCATCAATGATACAATATACTGAAGCAAAATAATTAATAATAAAAAACTTCAAAAATTTACCTGATGCATTGGATCGTAACCCATTGATCCATCGTTATAACCTTGAGATCCATAATCACTTCCATTAATACCCATTCCATAACCAGCCATATCTTGTGGTCCACCTGGTGGTGCTGGTGACATCATAGGTGTTGGTGTACCTTGACTCGCACCACCCATACTGTATGGCGATGCTCCTGCAAAAGCTGTTTTAGAAACAATCGCGTGCTTACAAGAGTTATAGGGTATTTCTTATCTTTTTCACGTTTCAAACTTTTAAATATTATTAAAATTTAATAAACATCAAAAACTTAGTTCCTATTAAATAAAGAAATTTCCGGTTCTTTTTTTATCTATTTTTTTTTAGATTATACTTTAATTATCCGGAAATTTATGCTTATTACACAGGAATTGTCTTTGTAAAGGCATAAAACTAAAAAACATATGGAAAAGATAGTTTCTATACAACATTAAAAAAATTTATTAGAAATAAGAATAACGCAAGTGGAAAATATGATCAATAAATATACTAAGTTTTAACTTAGAACTGTCAGCATTTTTTTCTCTTTGAAGTTGTATCAAAAAAATATGTAATTCAAACTTTATGCTTTCTATCTTTTCTCTCTTTCATACAAGCCTTTGAATGGCTGATGTTATTTATTGGCAGGCTAAGTTACTTTTACAATAATAAATAACAATAATTCATGTCTTTTAATGATTTGAAATAATATGAGAAACTAAATTTTTATCTTTATACCTTTACAAAATAAATTTTTAAACTAAATAATAAATTTAAATATCGTCAAATACAAATAAAATTGCGGAAACTATAAGAACTAACTAATTTTACACAAAAGCAATAAAATAAGTCGAAAATAAGCTAATTACGTGGCTAATTGAAAAAATAAAGGACAAATTAAAAAAAAAAATTTTTTAACTTACCCGCTGCCTTCTTGGCTGCATAAAGATTTGCTTCTTCTTGCGCCTTACCAATATTTTTTTTGTAACGTATCCTTTTGTTGCCAAACCAATTAGAAACCTGATAAATGAAATATGTAAATTGTTTTAAGAAAGATAAAATGGAAGTTTTTGTAAAGCTATCTAAATTTTTATTTACCTGACTGACTGTAATACCACATTTTCTAGCCAATTCTTCTTTTGCTTCTTCACTGGGGTAAGGATTGCTCAAATGTGAATAAAAGTATTCATTCAAGATCTCGGATGCTTGTTTGCTAAAATTTCTTCGTTTGCGTCTAAAATATTGATATTGGTATTTTATATTGAAAAAAATAAAATAAATTTTTAAAATTTGATATTGATCATTTTGTGTTTGTTTGTATTTTGAACAATTGAAATTTATTTATTCATGCAAACATTAAAAATTACCTAGCGTCGAGGAATCGACTTCTGAGAATCATAACAGCTTCGCAGGTTGATTGTTTCAATTGCATTTGAATACTTGAAAACTTTTTATGGATTATTTGGACCATCCTTTCGATTTCTTTAGGCGTTATTGGTCTGGTTCTGCTTTGTTCTCTCAGTAAATTCATGACGTGAGTTGTGAATTCATTACATGCCTAAAGATAATATAAAAATAGTCAATATTCAATTTTTATCTGTAGCCAAAAATGAATTCTATTACAAACTAGAACGATTCTGTTGATATTTAAAAAAACCGTTAACAGGACATTTTTGGAGCATTTCTAGAACGATTGAAAAACAAAATTCATCTCACTGAAATATGTTTAGACAGACAATTTAGAATTTTTATTGTTTGCTCAAAAATAAAAGTAACTGGGCACGATTGTCATATCACATGATAAAAACGCGTTTTATAGAGTTAGCAAGTTTGAGATAGATATGTCTAAACAAATGATATTTTTTCATGCTTTTTTCAATAAACCTTTTATGCAATGTATGCTCATATTCTTAGATTGGCAAAAGGAAAAAATCAAAAATAAAGTAAACAATTGAACCAAGTTCCAAAAACAGAGAAGAGAAAATTTTGCAAATGCCTAGAAAATACTTTTCAACAAGTTTTGAATTTTTCCTTGTTATACCTATGCTCCATTATTAAACAGACAAATTTGGTATTTTCTTATATTATTTTTCTTTAATTTATTTGACTACATGCAAAATAAAAATCCTCAATTTACATTATAATGAAAACAATCAAAATAAATTACATTATTTTTTTTCTTTTGGTAAAATTTTGTACACGCATTTTAAAAAGAAATTTGATTGCATTTAAATATTAAATGAAAAATCAACGAAATAATAACAATAAAGATAATATTATTCTATTTTTTTCTTGTTGAAAGTACCTTTGTCTCAAACATGAACAAGAGAATCATGTATATTGCAAAAAATAAATAAATTAAAATAGAAAATACCCAAGAAAGCGACGTGTTTTGAGAAAAAAATAATGCATTATTCGTATTCCGTATAGTAAAAGTTTTTAAGAAAAGGACTTTTTTTTTCTCGATATCAGTATTCCAGAAGGAGCATGAGTTAGTCGCGGAAAACTATGCTAGTTTCTTCTATATATAATAAATATTTTACTCTCTAGAGAGAAAAAAAAGGAAAGAGATAGATAAAGAAAAGAGGGTGGTTTGCAATTTTGGAATGGATACACCAACTCTAACCCTCCTATGTATACGTGCAAGAAAGATCATTTCGGAATTCCCTTACACTGTAAATACGTGCAGATATTTTCAAAAAATACTTTACTGCGAAAAGCAAAAAAAAAATGTTCTAGAGTTAGTTTTTTGTTTGCATTTTTTTATAAAAAGAGTTTTGTTATTGGAAAATAAGCATTTTCGGGTTATTTATAAAATTATTTTACTTGTTTAGAACTCATTATCGAACTTATTATTTAAAGGATAAACTTTTAATTTAAACATTTGATTTTAAAAATAAAGTTAGGAAAAAATTGGTACTTTAAAAATAAAGGTACTGCCTTTCGTATAAATTAAAATAGTTTTATTTAGCTATATGCAATTAACGTTTTTTTAGCAATCACGCGATTACGTTGGGGGATCGACAATTTCATATCCCTTTATTGAAAAGAGATGGATGAACTGAAGTTGTTCTATTCACAGATTTTATTCGCCTTCTGATTGGCCGAAATAAAATCGATTATTCGATTAAATTTGAATTTATTTAAAATTTCGATTTATTATCAATTTTATCAAATATTCATATAAAAATTTAAGTTTATTTTAAAAAATCAAAAGATTAATAACCAGATATGATTATTAAATAATATTGTTTAATGTTTATATAAAAAATGTAAATGAATAAAATTAATGGTTATGTTATTTATTTTCTTTATAAATAAATAAACACAAGAAAGCCTAAAAAAGAGGTTAGAATTGAAGCTTGTTTTATTTGTAAAATATTTACTTGTTTAAAAAAAAAAAAGACAAAAAAATTAAAATTGTGCTTTTTAAAAACCCGAAAAATTTACTATTGTAAAAAAAGACATTGAAATAATGAAAAAATTTTAAACAATTAATGAATATTTGTTATTGAGTCGGGCCTTCCCCACTGAAAAAGTAAATAAGAGCTGTGGAAAGGCGAATTTATAACTTTAGATCATACTTGAATTGAAAATAAGTAAAACAAATAACTATATTCTATTTAAAATATAGCCATTTTAACAATTATTTTAACTATTAAAATATTTAATACAGAGGATAGGTTAATATTGTTTGTTTTCAATTCAAGCCCTAAAGCTCTAAAGTTATAAAAATAGCCGTTTCACAGCTCCAATTTTTTGTTGAAATAGGGAAAGGTCGGAAATTATAAATTAATGGATAATTGACCAAGTACTTGACTCTATTCTATTATTTTTACTCAAATACCAACATCAAAATATGTTGCAAAAAAATGATTTATTTTACGATATAATGGTGAAGCTGGGAGTTGATGGAGAGAAAAAGGCTCAAGGGTGAATGGATTTATAAGAACTATTTGATTTAGGGACTTAAAATAATTCGGGTTGGAAATGAAGAATAATTTAAATTCAGAGCAATAAAATAGTTTTAAGTAAGGGACTTAAAATAATCTGGATTTGGAGATTTAAAAATTCAATCAGTCTTAGCGACTAATTTCAGTTAGGTACTTAAGAAATAATATCAATTAAGGAATTTCAGAATTAAATTTATGTAAAGGCAACCTTTCAGAGTAATACTGGATTTCAGAGAGGCATATTCTGATAATTCAAAATAACTATTTCTGGTGAATTAAATTATTGGATTCAAAATGGGTTAATTTTGAACAGCCTTATTAAAATTAGATTCGATTTTCGAGATAAAATTTGATTAAAAAAGGTCTCTTAATAAATTTTTAAATACTTATAAAATACTGTATTTAAAAATTAGTTTGTTAAAATTAAAAATTGCTCATAGAAAAAAATATTAGTATTTTATCAATAGGTATTAGGGGTGTGCGGTTATCTAAAAGTCGGGTCGGGTGCCCGAAATTTTGGGTTTTTTGCTTCGAGTTGGGTCAAATTCGGGATACCTCATCCATGGAAGCTTTCGATTCAAAAATGCACCATTACCGGGAAATTTTTGGCTTCACACGAAATCTAACCTGCAAAAATTTGACAAAAAAGACCGAAATTTAGAGTTCCCGACCCAACCCGACTTTCGGATCACTGCACACCCCTAATAGTAGGTATACATCCGTAGAATATAATATTTTAAAACAGTTTCTGGTATTATAAATTTTATTTCAAATAAATAAATTTTGATTAGGAAATCATTTTAAAAAGTCATTATTCTGCGCGCGCTATGCGCGCGGCTATTCTAGTATAATATACTGCAAATATTGAGTGCAAATTATTATGAAGCTTTCGATTTGCTCATTTTTTGTTCATAATCAAAAGATTGTATGCCAATCAAATTTGAAAATTTTTTAAAGTTACGACAATTTTAAAATGTAATATTTAACATATTAATAAACAAAATCCATTTATCAATAAAAGTGTATTTTGGGTCCCTAAAGATTGTTTTAAAATTTTTGGGTTATTATTAAAGCTCTGAGCAGCTCTCAAAACCGCTGACAATGGTTCCGAAGTCGAGTTATTTAAATTCAAACCAGCGCACTTTAATCTAATAATTTCTGAACTCAGTTTAAAAATTATTTAAATTATATATTATGATTTTTCATTGTTACCAAAAATAGATTAAATAGATAAATAAACATTGATTAAAAATGAAATATTTTTCTACTGGTTTGTATAAATTGACCTGTACTGGGCTATAAAATTTACAACGTCGAAATATTTTTCATTCAAAAGGCAATCAATGAGTTTTTTTATATAATATGATATGGTTGTTTTACAATTTTGAGCTTCAGAATGAGCTCAAGAATTAGTCATTTTCATTAGGTTGTTTCAATTTTTTTTTAAATCTTAAGTTAGTAATTAGCAACCCCATAAAAATTCAAAATTTACCATCTTGGTTGTCATAAAATTCTTGATAAAAACTTAAAACCAATTTGTGAAAACACAACCTAAATGTGTGGAACATGTTTACTACAGCTGGATATAAGGCATAAATGTTGAGCAACATAACAAATTTTTATAAATTATAATTATCATCTTTACGAGATGTTAAGATTCTAAACCCAAATGATTCTGATTCCCTAAACTCGTATTATTTCTTGTATTATTCTAAGTCCTTAAATTGAAAATATGATAATCCCCTCGATAATCCCTTAATCCGAATTATTAGAAGTCTCTCTAAACCTGAATTATTCTAAGTCCCTAAACCTGAGTTATTTTAAATCCCTAAATCAAAATTATTTTAAGTTCCATTTTACCCCCCCCCCCCTTTTTTTAAATGGGACACATTTCACCCCCTCCCTATAAACCTGTTCCACGTTAAAATGCATGGTTTTCTCAAGGTTGGAAGTCTATCATTTTGAATCCGCCATATTAAACTTTTCTCAGAAGCAATACCCAATATCAGTCACTTCTTATACTAAAATCCACTATTTTGACTTCACTACTTCGAATTTCAATAAATTAAATTTAAAACCAAAACCAATTACTTAAAAATCTTGATCAAAAATTTTTTTCTCTATGTAACAATATTTTTGAAAAAATTTTTTTTTGCCACACATGGAGGCAATGACTCGTTATAAGCCCAAAATTAGATACTGGAAAATGAATAAAACCTTGGGAATCGTTTTAAACCACACAGACAGTAAACAACTCGATACAAGTTTTGTTGACTATAAGTTTACGAAATATAAAATTGACTCAAAATTGATATAAATTCTTTACCTGTTCATACTTTTCGAGTTCTTGATGATAGATTTGTCTAATTTGAGCAAGTTTAGGCCCGATAATCAGAATGTTCAATAGCATTATCTGGCTGTCCTGGTGGACCAGCAGCTGCTGCAGCTGATGCTGAAGCTGCTGCACCAGCACCACCACCTTTTTCTGGCCCAGCTACTCCTTCAGCAATTAGCATATTATCTAACCTCATTAATTGTGGATCTGGTGGCTCTTCTTCCTGAGTATTCCGAAGTGATAATACTAAAATCATAAAAGATACAATTTTCAAATTAAATTATTATTATTATTTTTTTTATTTCTATCTCGATTTCTATATAATAAACAAATCACGTTTACAGCCTTATTTTACTACATAAAACACATGGTGGGTGACTGTACATTTTCTCTAAAAAGTTTATACTTCAATATGACATTGCTTTTATTAGTATTTTACGATATAGACAATGGACCTGTACGACCCATAAAAAAGTACTTCAAGCTTCTTTTTTTTACAAACTTATATTATTTTCTCGCATTCTCATTCTATACACACAAATAAACACAAAATAATATACTTTTTATTACAATCAAATTGCAACCGCATCAGCAATTTAATTATAAACTATTTTAATACGTTTTAAAATCAATATTATAACGCAGAAGATGAAAAAAATTTAATTTACTTTTTTCTTTAATTTATTTTTCTATTTATAAGATATATAATACAAAAAAGGCAAGTTAAGAAAACTTTACCAAAAGTTAGCTCGAGCGGGAAACGAAATGCTAACTTTTAATGTAATTATATGGAGTGTCACACAATTAAAGGGTTTTTTTGCTGCCTTAGATTCATTTGGATTCATACCCCTTGAGATAGTAAAAAAAGTAAGTGAACCACACTCTAGTGTATAATTGTCATAAAATGTTATTTCATGGCTCTAAAATTGCAAATACTCATTACGGAATCTATTTTTATAATAATAATTATAAATTAAATAACCATAAAATATGGATCATTTATTTTTAGATTAATATTTAATTTTAAAATTTTAAGACCAATTCCAATGTTCCTATACAACCATGAATAAATAAAAATTTGTTGGAAAAGGGTGTACCCATAAAAAAAGCGGCAAAAATTAAATATATTATTACGAAGATACTCTTTGGGAGTCCTTACAAGAACATAAACCAAACATAAACTTTACTTTTACTGCCAGTTAAACATTTTACGAGTATCCATGACTTTCCGTATTATAATATGCGGGTAGGTTTTATATTTACAACATTTTTTAAAAGGTATTTTTTTGAAATAATATTATGAAGCATAAAAACTTCATTTTCACGCACGTATAACAAATTTTGTAGGTTATATCTCGGATTATTTTTGCAAGAATAAACGTTTTTTTTTTTATATATTTAATTTATATTTTATGAAGATTTACAAACTTTAAATATTTTTCTTATGAATTATGATTAAATGAGTTGAATTTTGGGTTAGATTAACCTCTGTTAGCTATTATTTAAATTTTAATTAATACTTAACCTTTAATTATAACTAATTTAAGGTTATTTTAACCTAAAAGAGTACCAATATCACTGACTACAAAAACTCCAAAGCGCCACAGTTAGATACGAGATTAGATAAATATTTTTGGTGTAGTCTGAAGTACAACCAACCTATAGTTGTAGTCTAGTAGGAGAAATTCTGTTGATAAATTTAATGTTAAACACTTATCTAACCTTATCTAACCTCGTATCTAACTGCGGTGCTTTGGAGTTTTTGTAGTCAGTGATATTGGTACTCTTTTAGGTTACCTATTTGAAAAGCACCATAGTCGAAGAAAGGGAAAATTAAAGAGCTTACTAGACGTTTACGAAGTAAAGGGGTGATGAAATGTTTAAAATATTTAAGTCTGACGAGAACGTGATTTCTGAATTTGGTTTATTTGGAAGTTGCAACTCATGTCGGAGTCGAGTAAAAAGCCAGGATTCTTTTCAGATTTAGATACGGGCGGATACGAGAATGTGTATGCCACTGAAGTAGAATGAGAATTTGGTATTTTATTTATTTAAGAAAAAGTTGTTTTGAGAGGATCATATTTCGAAATTTCAGATAAAGAAAAATTTCGAAAAGCAAAATTTTGATAGAGGAAAATACCTAAATTATAATCTTACTTGGTCATCAGCGAAAATTAATCTTTTAGAATATAGAATATGGGAGCTAATATCGTTTATATAAGTCAGGAAAAGTGAAGGGCTCAATATTGAGCCCTGAGGGACACCATTTTTCACTGCTTCTGCAGAGGTTTTATCACCTACTATGACAGATTGGGTTCTTTCTGAAAGATAACTCAAGCACCAGTCTACTGTATCTTTGGAAAAATCAAGGCTTGATAATTTGGACTTAGAAGTTCATGAGATACTCGATCAAATGACTTTGAAAAATCGAGCGTGAATAAGATTGTAAGATTTCCGTAATGGTAGCCTCTACGAATATTGTCAATAAGGTTGGCAAGTAAAACTTGGATGATGTGAAGTTTTTGAAAACCAGATTGATAATTGTCTCGATAATTGTCGAGTACGCTATGTAGTAATAAATATTGGGATAATTAGTTGTGTAGTAATTTTCGAAAAATTTTTTGATAAAATTGACATTAACGGGACGATTCCATGTGATATAATGAAATTAAATGAGGCATAACACATAACTCTAAGTTGATTACTGCCTTAAAATATATTTAAGCTTGAGAAACAAAAACATAACAAATCTAGTCCGTTTAAGCAGATCAATTATGTGTTTGTCTCAGCGAATGTGTTGATCAATTATAATACCCAGATATTTGGTAGATTCTACCCTATTTAGAATTAGCTTTAATTCATTAGTCCCTATCAAATATAGATACATCAGTATATATAGGAACCATTATCACAATTTAAAGCAAATGTGATTTTACATGATTTTTCAACATTCATAGTTAAATAGTTATCATTAAACCAATCATAAGTCTCATTTGAGATTCTATTGGCTACATTTTGCGTTGATACCTCGGTTGATACCCAATTATTACTTTGAACAAGAATAACAGTATCGTCAGCAAATGATACAATATTTTCATTAATATTTAGTAAGTCATTTATATAGATATGAAACAGAATAGGTTCCAAGACTGAATCCTAAGGTACCCCAGGCGCGCACACACGCTATAGGCTACTTAGGCTGTAGCCTACCCTTTCAAGGCATCTTTTTCACAAATATTTTAATTTTTTTCATATATTTTAAAAAATTTATCATTATTAGCCTACCCCACCGCAACTTTCTGTATGCGCGCCTGTACCCCATAGGTTGCCGTTTTATCATTATTTTTTCATTTTCATCAGTGATTATTACGGTGATTATTAGATCTTTGAATGAGTTAAAAAACGGTCTTCAGTAAGTTTCATTTTAAGGAATGAAGAAGTTAATAATAAGTAAGATAATATTAATGTTATTAACGTTCAAGTCACTGAGAATTACTTTGCTGCTGTAGTAAAAAACTAGAGTGGACGTGGATTCAGAAAAATCTATGTCATAAGAGAACAGATGATCAGGAGGTCTATAAACCACCACGAACATGATCTGAGTGTTTGAAAAAGAAACTTCACAAATCAAGTACTCTGGAAACATATCGACTCCTGTATATTTGCTAGCTGATAAAACTTTATAGAAAAGGTTTAATTTTAGGGCTAATCCTTCAGAATTTTACCTTGTCTGTTATTTCTGACTAAAGAATAGCCCTTGATTTTGTCAATTGAATCAGTGAAGGCTGGGTGAAACCAGGTTTCGGGAACAGCAATAATATCGAAAAGCTATATATACTTTATTAATAAAAAACTGGGCCTCTTGGGTAAAATTTGACATTTGGGGGTTAAAATGAGCCTCTATTTTTACTGTTTAAAGATATTATTCTGCAATAAAAATAGATCTCTGGCATAAATTCATAAAAAATTGAAAGTTTAAAGAAAAATTGTACTTTAAAACAATTTAGTGTTAACAGTCAACAATTATTTCAAGTTTTGAAGTAGAAAACTTGAAGGGTGAAAAAACAAATAAAATTTAACGGGTACCAAATCGTCCAATTATTGTTACAGATGGCATTGATTACGTAAACAGCTCATAAAATTCAAAAATAGGAGGGTTTTGTGTCGTTGAATATTATTATAAGCCTAATGTGCATTTTATTTTTTATTTTATGTCTATTTTAGTATATTTTCAATGTAATATTACATAAAAGTTTTCAATAATTTTATGTTGTTTTTTTTTAAGCTTTTAAAAATTGTAATACAAAATAAAATTTTTTGCTCATGAATAAAATGTTTAAGAAATAAAAGTTTAACGTTGAGTGACAGTAAAGATGTCTGGGATTAGGAACTGAAATCTTACTTAAATCTAACTTTTAAATAGTTAAGCATTGAATTAAAATAAGTTTTCTCTTATAAATTACAATAACAAAAGCGCTTGCGTAAATTAGGGTTCTAAATGAATAATATAAAGAAAGATATATACATTTTATCAGAATGATATGAGCTCACGAGGAAAGTTTTAATGAAAACGCGGGGGATGGAATGATAAGAATGTTTCAAAATAGTTTTAACGTGATCGTGCAGAAAGAAAAAAAAATGGATACAAAAATTGAGAAAGGCAAATTATTAAACTTTCTTTTTTATTTTTATTTCAGAATGTTTAAAATATAATTTAGAGTAATTATTTAACAGAATTCCAGAGCCCTGTAATTACCATAATTTTCTATGGGGAATCTAATAAATTTGGGCTAATAATTATTTATAATGATAAACATTTTGAATAAACACGAACTTATGCATTATTATTTGATTAAAAATGATTATCGAATATCAAAAACCGTAGACGGAAAATCGTAAAAAGAAAATTTTTTCTGTAAGAGGTAAATTTTTTTAATTGCTTATTGTATTCGGGAAATCAGGAACCGATTAGCCCAAATTTATTAGATTTCCAATAAGGAAATTTCGGTAATTACAGAGCTTCGGAATGCTGTTAAATCACAACTTTTCATCAAAAAATAATAAACATTTAATAAATCAAAAGTACTTTTTCAATTTTTTGTTCTTACTGCTCTTATATCCGCAGATTTTATTAAATTTTTTACCAAAGTATATCTTTTCTTGTTTGAAATCATATAAAGCTTTCATGTTTGCTTTCATCAATTTGACAAAGAAGAAGAACGTATGTAATATCTTTGTATCTTTCACCTAAATATCTCCGTCAATCCGATATATAATAATAACCTATAGGGCTAAAAAGACTCGCCTGTGAAAGAATGAGAATTTACAGTAGCCCAGACGTACATCATATACAGATATATGGCTAAAAAAAAGCCAATAATGAAATCCATCCTTAAGAATATGAGCAAAAAAAGAAATCCTTGTTGCCTTATATACGAAGTTCAGTATTTTTGTAATATAAAAGAGCAGGTGTATGAAATGTCACCCTCTTGAATCAGTCAACAAAAAAGGGACAAAGAAAAAGATTTAGTATTAAGCTGACATGATATTGGATTTTTAGAATGTCATTGAAGATTTTTTTATTATAGGTTAATTTTATTTTTGGTCTTGTTTTAAAACGTGTACCTATACAAAAACTTGATTGAGTTTATAAGAAAAATAAAAAAAAAAACAAGAAATTCAAGGTACAATTAAAATATAAAAATGAGAAAATTCTCACGATTTTTCAATAATTATTTAATTAGTTTTACTTATTACGTACTTTCTATTTTAAAAACGTTTTTTCTTGTTAGTGTCCAGAAAGTGCGTGTTTTCTGGCCGCTGCGGTATTCGAAAATAGTATATTTTTAGCCATGGCCACAAAAGTAAAGAATGGCCCAAATCGCACATAAATTACCGTCCGAGGCGAAGCCGAGGATGGTAAACTGCGATTTGGGGCATCCTTTTTTTGTGGCCAAGGACAAAACATAATTTTTCTAGCTCAGTGTCGAGAAAATGCGTTTTTTCGAATAGCGCAGTGGCCAGAAAACACGCACTTTCTGGACACAAGAAAAACGCATTTTCTCGACACTGAGCAAGAAAAATTATGTTTTGTCCTTGGCTACAAAAAAAGGTTGCCCCAAATCACAGTTTACCATCCTCGGCTTCGCCTCGGACAGTAATTTACGTGCGATTTGGTCCATACTATACTTTTGTGGCCATGGGTAAAAATATACTATTAATGATATGGATTAGGAATGAATTCTCAAATTTGGAAAGAGGTGCTGCAATGAGCTGAACTTGATCCTTAAATATAAGTTTAGGTAACCATAAAATAAATTAGATATTTAGGAAAGTATAAATTTATTTTAAAAAATAATCAAAAGTATTACAAACTAATTTTTGTCTGATAACTTTATTAATAAAATATTCTTAACAAACAGTAAATTTAAAATATATCTTTTTTATAACATTTTGTAATATTTTTCATATTAAATATCAAAACTTTTTTTTATTATAATAATAAATCAATCTTGAGTTTTATATTTTTATTATAAATTTACATTTCTTTACAATACTTAATGCACATTAATTAATTAATAAATTAAAACCTTTTTCAATTTACATATTTTTAAAACATATTTATATCACGCATTTATATATACAATCTATAAAATTCCTTTTTTTACAATCAAAGGTATCCCATAATTACTTATTTCTAAAGCTTCAGATTTTATTTTATTAAACTGTTATTTTAATATTTTAATTATTATAATCTAAAAAAATATTTGTTTATGTTTTGATTTTGGTATACTTTTCTGCACAACTAATACTAACGTTTGCTTTGAAGTAATATTTGTAATTTAACGAAGTAAATACTTTTATTTGAGTATCCATTTTTTTCCTTTTTGTCTTTTTCTTTGATGAAATAACATTTTCGTTTAAGTACCGATCACTTTTCTTTAGTCACTATTACCGTTTTTTAAACAGGCGTTTTCCGTTGTTGAAAAATTGTATAGTGCGTTTTGATTTTGGTATACTTTTCTACGCAATTAATACTAACGTTTCGTTTGAAGTAATATTTGTAATGTAACGAAGAAAATAATTTTATTTGAGTACCCATTTTTTACCTTTTTGGCTTTTTCTTTCATGAAATACCAATTTCGTTTGAATACCAAACGGGGTTCTTTAGTCACTATTACCCTCTCATAAACGGGTATTTTCCGTTGTTGAAAATTGTATACTGCCCTAACTAGGTATTCAAACCTGCACAGAAGCTCAAAGTATTAAGATAATCAAGAGGAACTCAATGTAAGAAATTTTCAAGAGTTACATCTTTTACCGATTTTTCACTTAATATTTCTTTTCTAAACATTTTCTTACTTATGCTTCCTTTTAATTTTATATTTCAGATACGGACTTTTTAACAGTATTCATATCACGTTCATTAAACATATATACTTTACACCATTTGTAATTGTGTAGCCCTAACTGCAAATATGTAATCCGCAGTTTTCCTCCAATTCCAATTGCAAACTTGATTTTTGAATTGGGATATCTAATAAAGAAGTGTACAGTTTTTAACACATTAAATCAGTTTTGTAAATAAGTTTACTAACGTTAAAAACGCTATTCAGAATATTTTTATCGCATTTGTTAGCAAGAGAATCCAAATATATATTTAAGTTTAGATTCTTTATTATTAAAAACAATACCCAATGAAATTTATTTATGTGCAGTGGCATTACTTAAATAAAAAAAGATGATACTTTCATTTGTGTAAGTCCTATGACTTTGCCTCTCTTTATAACATTATTATTTTGAATAGTTTACGCTGGACGTATTTTAAATAATAAATGAAAAAACTCGATGTCTTCCAGCAAAAAAATTTTTATTTGAAACAAATTTATATTTTTTTTATAATTTATATTTGACAAATTTATATTTCTATTTTTCAAATAAAAATTTTTTTGCTGGAAGACATCGAGTTTTTTCATTTATTATTATTAACAATACTAACTAATAATTGCGTACTAATTGATACAATAAATGACTTGGAGTCAACTTCTATTTGGGGTAGTAATCGAAAAAAAGAGTTTACAATATTATCGTTAAGCTATTGCTTGTGGCTTTCGTAAGGCTGTTATGTATCAAAATCTCTTTAAAATCATTACTACCAATTCTAAATATGAGATATCTAAAAAACTCCGGATACTTTAGATTATGATCAAGGAAATTATTTAAAATGTCATTGATATTTATTTTTTTTTAATACTTTTATATTCCTCTTTATTATCAAATGAATTTTTAACATCAGAAACTGGAATCTACTCTTGAATTTTATCAACATCAATAATTTCTTCAGGTTTATGGATAAATGCGCCATTTGCTCGTTGCTCTTTATTAGTACTATTTTCTAGCATTTCTGGCAATAAATTTTTATTTAGTTGCAATATTATACTATTTTTTGTACCTTATTTGTTCTGAACCTACTTATTCTTTTTAGATTTTGCAAATCAGCTGAATGTTTAATCAACCTGTATGTAGTCAAATTTTTGTTAAGACTTGTTTTGTGAGCCGTAGTTTTTTTATTAAATGAATTGTAACCTCGTTTCTTTTCAGTCACATTGGACGATAAACGTTTATTAGCATTAAAAAATTTTTATCGGATATAATCTTTTTTAGCCATTGATTTCTCGTTTCGAAAATTTTTCTTTGTTTTAGCATCCTTAATTTTAGCTAAGCTTTGTAACACACGATTTTTTTATTTCTTTCGAGAAATTTGTTTCTATTTCTTTTTTATAAAATTTAGAGCATTTATAATACAAATTCAGTCCACGGTGTGTACCTATTTGCCAAGTTTATACTTCAATTTTTTTGTTTCCTTAGACTAGGCTTTGTTTTTATAAGCGGTTTTAACCTATCTTAGTTTCTGGAATCAATAAATTTAATATTCTTTATGACAAATCTAAGCAATTTCTTATATATCTTCACTTTCAACAGCTGGTATTTTAAAATTTTAAAAATTTTCTTACAGACTTTAAAATATCCAAAATTGAAAATTACGGCACTTTTTTTAAAATTCATGTCGAAAGTTTTTCTGAACGCGTCTAGACTTACGTACGTTTTGCGACTAGATTTTGCTACCAAAGTAACCTTCATATTCTCGCATATTCTAAACCAATTCCAACGAAAACTTTTCCGCTAGTTCAGATGTAACAAAAAGGTTTGTGTATGTAGAATTCTATGTTATGTGAAGAGATCATTGCAAGTTTTTTACAGCATAGATTTAAAATATGCTGGTCCTTTTAATCAGGCTTTCAATGGAAAATACTACATTTTTCTTCTATCTATAGACCCTTTTCTGACCATTTTATTTTTTGGTTCTTTTTCACGATTTTAATTTTTATAGTTTTTCGAGGAGTTTTTATTTTGATATTTTTTTCTAAAAATTGTCACTTTTTCTGCTGTTTTATTCTTGTTCTTAATATAAATCTTTTGAAAAGTTTTTTTCATAAAATTTTGGTGGAAATTGATTCATAAAAAAGGACAAATTTCCATAAAAAAATATAAATATTTTTACTTTACTTGACTTCAAGGAAATTTTTAAGAATAAAATATCAACACGTGACTCAACATGTGAGTGCGTTATTAAGTTTTAGCAGAGTATATCAGCCAAAACAATCATTTTTATTCTAAAAACGTGAATAAGCCAGATAAACAGTAGATAAATTTTTATCAAGATTTACATTGAATCAGAAGAAAAGCAGCAGATAGCTTTTTATTATTAAAGTACTTTTATAAATGGTCAAACTGAAAACTTGACCAAAAAATACACAACTGAAACTTAAAATTTTCTTTAAAATATATTTCTAGGCATTTCATTACTTTAAACAAATCATTGTTCAACGTTAATATTCAATATCTAAAATTTTCACAAAAAATATAAATACTGAGTTTTATGTCTAAAATAATATATAATAATTTAAGCCACGATTTAAGTCTTTAAAAGCTGTAATAAAATATTAGTATCAGAATTATTATTACGATCTTTAGTATAATAAAACCAGCTGTAACAATGAACAAGTACCTAAAAACAACATTGAAAGTAAATATTAACTTTTACGCTCTTTTAATAGCCATCCATAAAATTTAACAAATATGTTCGTCGTAAAAAAATAAATTAAATTAGCTGCTAACTGAAATTTCGAGTGAAATTTATAATAAAAAACATAATCAGGTCGAAAGCTCAAAGCGTTGGACATTTTTTATATACATAGAGTAAAAACCTTTTGTTTTACTTTCGGAATTCCATAGTAGCATTGTTTTTTTCTCTTCTTCATTTTCGGAATATAGAAATATATATATAGAAATAGAGGTTTTAGGACGAGTTTGGCGTATTGATCGAGTATACATGCGAATTTCGCGCGCACTCTCGCATGGCTGGGAATTGCCGGCGCCAGGAGCGAAAAGGAAAAAGTCAAGAACCTGTGTATTGTGCGTTTATCTTTGTGTAAGCGATATTTTTACTATATATAGGTGATACCAATACATTAAAAGCGCGTAGTTGGGAAGAATATATGGTATTCAGGACCTATACCCTGTGAAAATTTACGCAATAGAGGAGTTATGTGCGTGCAGAAGTACGTGTTTTTGAAAATTACTTTATCGCAATGATCGTAATGGGCGTCATTTAAAATTTTATGATTTTTTAATTTTTTTAGGAATCTGAGTCGATGTCAAGAACATGATTGACCAATCGTTTAAAATTTATTTTATAATTTTTCCAAAAATCTTTATGAGCATTCCAGAAATTCCAGTAGAAAAAATTAATTTTCAAAACTAATAAATTTAAGCAAATTTTTCAATCTATAACTGATTTTTTCATTCAGATACGAAAAAAAATTTCGTCACAGATCATAAAAAGCGTAGTTTTATTACCAAACATATCTTTTAACGACATTTTTTTTCTCAATAAATTGACTTTTTAGATACAATGTACATAGCTTACTACCTCGCTTGCTACTGTAGATTGATTTTTATTGTTCATAAAAAAAAAATTAACTGAAAAACAAATATCAAGGCTATAATATTGGATTTGAGTATATTTGAATTTAATTTCTTATTGAAAAATCTAATTTTATTCATGTCACTGAATAAAAATAAAAAAAAAAGCTCGATGTATTGTAAATTTAACATGATCGAAATGAATCGAAAGCAATATAAACTTGAATATAAATACATTCGAAGCTTTTTTTGAAAAAAAAAAACTATTTCAATGACACAGACTTCCGTTTCCTGTACGGGCTTTTTTGTGTCCTTTTTCTATATATCTGCATATTTTTATACTAGAAAATTTCATATAGTTGTCCAATATTTTATAAGGAATTCCGCTCGAGAAATTTGAAAAGAAAGAACTTCATCGCCGCTTGAAAGATCGCGAAAAAAGCGCAAACGGTGAGAGAAACGAATAACCGAAGCGTTACTTTTATTTATTTTCTTTTTATTTTCGTATTTACAGCATCAAATACTTTTTTGCGAGAAAAAAAGTTTTTTTTTTGTTTTGCAAATGGTTTTGTATAATGTTTTTGTCTTTGAGCTTAAAGGATGCGCTTCCACCGTATCTGAGAGAACATTAAAAATCCATAATACTCAGTGAATAAATAATACGACAAAAAAAAATTTATCGATAAAATTTAATTTAAAATAAGGATATCTACTTGAATGATTTATTTTATTACTATTACTCCAGTCAATATAACTAGAAGAAAGGAGGGGGGTGGTATCATACTTTACGGCTATCGACCCAGTATAAGTTTTATGGGCAACTGATCCTGAATTTCGGGTTCTTTTGAATGATAAATTGGGACTTAACCCATAAATTAGCAAAAACTAATCCTAAAAAGGGACATATTTGATGTATTTACTATTTGAGTGTTCATATTTGCTCAATCGGCTTAATATAGATTTTTTGGGTCGCTGGTGACGAATTTTAGGATCCTGTATACAAAAAATTGACGCTTAACTTTTATATATATTCAAAATCATGAAATACATAAAAAATACCCCTTTTAGGGGTAGTGTTTGCTTATTCCAGGGCAAAATGGATACATTTAGATACCCAGTTTTAAAGGTAGATTTCACTAATTTAAGGGTAAAACCCCAATTTTTATAGAAAATAACTCGAAATTCGTGGTCACTGACCTAAAATACTTATACTAGACCAAATCTAGTGATGGCTGAAGAGTATACCGCCAAAACCGTATACTGACTGGATTATATTTTTTCTTCTGAATCAAAATAATCATAAAAAGTTAGGATAGCTTTTTCATGTTTCTTTAGCCTATTGAGTCCGGCTTTTCCCCACTCCAAAAGAAATTTGGAGCTTTGAAACGGCAACTTTTATAACTTTAGGTCCGGCTTGAATTGAAAACATAAACAATATTAACCTATCCTCCGTTTTAAGAATTTGGATTCTTAAAATAGTTGTTTATGAAAAATTTTTACTTATTTTCAATTCAAGTCGGACCTAAAGTTATAAAAATCGCCGTTTCACAGCTCCAACTTTCTTTTAAAGTGGGGAAGGGCCGGACTCAATAGTTAAACTCTTGAATTAGTTTTGATGCTTAAAAACTTAAATAATCTTATTGAATTCTACGAGTTCTAATTTTTAAAATTTGTTGGCAAATAAAAATGCTATATAATATCGGTATATGATTAAATAAGTTTTTATAAAGTTATAGTAGACTTGTGTAAGCCTTTATAAACTGTATGAAACATGATAACTGACACTTGCAAAGGAAGTTCATAAGATTTAAGTTGCTTAAGTGCTTAATATTTTGAGGTATCCCGACAAACTAGTTTTAAATAACAAAAAAAAATGTACTTTAATATGATCAAAGAAATATGACTAGCATGCTCAGATCAGAAGAATGGAATCCCCTTAAATAATCTGTGTTGAAGCAATTTTCAATTTGTTTTACAAATTATACTGCTGCATCATAATAACTTCTACAGTTGGCACCACTCTCTTTCCTTGAGTTGGAACCTTCTGAAGTATGATGATAAGTCCAAGTAATTTTGAAAATTAAACATCCAAATATACATCCCTTCTCACAACTAATATTTACTACAATAAATTAAAATAAATAATCAACATAAACCAACCCCTCGACCAGCCCTTTGACCCATTTAAAAGATTATTTTTTGCGCAGCAAAATTAAAAAACGCTGCCAAGTGATTGGCACTATGGTTCCTCATCAACAATAGCAAAATATTTATAATGGTCTATTTTATCTAATAAAAATGATAATTTGAGATATCAGTATTTCATAAAAAAAACTTAAGTACCGTATTCCAAAAGAAAAAAAATGTTGCTGTGATTTAATGTTTTTTATTTAACAAATTTTTAGAAAATAATTTTCAATAAACTAAGTATTGATCCTCATATTGCGGACCTAGAAACATTGTTATTGACCTCGAAAACCCCCAGATAATGAGATAATGTAGCAACATTCTATTTTCATGTTTTTGGTTCCACCATCTTGAAAAATAAACGTTTTTAAAGAGGAATGAAAAAGTGACGTTTTAGGGGGGGGGGGGGTGGGGGGTTAAAAAGTGACGTTTTTAGGGATGGTGAAAAAGTGACGTTTTTAGGGAGGGTTAAGAATTGACGTTTTTAGGGGGGGGGGGGTGAAAGTGACATTTTTAAGAAAGAAGTGAAAAAGTGACGTTTTTAGGGGAAGGGGGTGAAATGGACTTTTCGATTTAAGGACCTTTGGTGCAGAAGTACCTAGAGAACTATGAAAGCTTTCATTTACGTAAACTGAAAAGCTCAATTCATGTTTCGCTAATAATTTTCCAGTTTCCTAACGCGTGAATAGTGCAGGTTTGTGTTTCAAAAAACATTTGTGAATTCGTGTTTTTAGATACTAATTAGACCAAGTCATTATTAAAAACAATAATTATTTTAATTTTATAAATTATTATTCAGATATTAATTTCATAATACCAGAAGAATGCTTAATAATAATTTTCGAATTTTTAACAACAAAAGAAAAAACGAGAAAAAATAATAATAGAACAAGTTTTTAAATTATGGAATTTATTGAGGAAATCATCATGGACAAAAAATAATCTATTAAAACGATAATTCTAGATATTAGTACTTTCATAGAAATAAATTAAGTACTAAGTCCAAAAAGAAAAAAAATTATTATGTTTTTTTAATTTTTTTATGCAAAAAATTTTGAAAAAAAAAAATTTCAAAAAAATTACATATCAGATAGAGAAATCCTTTAAAACCATAATTCTGGATATTAGAACTTTCCTAGAAATAAATAAGGTATTACGTCCAAAAAGAAAAAAAAATTATTGTGTTTTTTTAATCTTTTTATACAAAAAATTTTGAAAAAAAAAATTTCGAAAAATTACGTCTCACATGAAATAATCATTTAAAAACGATAATTCTAGATATTCGTAGTTTCATAGGAAAAAATTAAGTATTACGTCCTAAAATAATAAAAAAATTTGGCTTTTTTGTATTTTTTGGCGACAAAAATTTTGAGAAAAAAATTTTGAAAAAATCAAGTATCAGGTCCAAAAAATTACTATAAACGATATTTCTAAGACTAGTACTTCCACAGAAATAAATTAAGTATTGCGTCCATAATGAAAAAAAAATTGATATTTTTTGTAATTTTTGGTGAAAAAAATTTTGAGAAAATAATTTTCAAAAAATAAATTATAAGATTCGAAATATCGAGTAAAAATCATACTTTCAAATATAAGTACTTGCATGGAAATAAATGAGGTATTACGTCCAAAAAGAAATAAAATTATAGTGTTTTTTTAATTTTTTTATGAAAAAAGTTTTGAAAAAAAAAATTTCGAAAAATTACGTATCCGATGGAGAAATCCTTTACAAACGATAATTTTAGATATTCGTACTTTCATAGGAAAAAATTAAGTATTACGTCCTAAAATAAAAAAAATTTTGGCGTTTTTTGTATTTTTTGGCGACAAAAATTTTGAGAAAAAAATTTTGAAAAAATTAAGTATCAGGTCCAAAAAATTACTATAAACGATATTTCTAAAACTAGTACTTCCACAGAAATAAATCAAGTACTGCATCCAAAAGGAAAAAAAAAAATTGTCATTTTTTGTATTTTTTGGTGAAAAAAATTTTGAGAAAAAAATTTTCAAAAAATAAATTATAAGATTCGAGATATCGAGTAAAAACGATACTTCTAGATAACAGTACTTTCATGGAAAAAAATGAGGTATTACATCCAAATTAAAAAAAAAAAAAAGTACCTCGAGATTTTTTGGTAAACAAAATTTTGAAAAAAAAATTAGGTCTTAATGTCGTGTTGGCTGTGAAATATCACCGGTTACAGTCCAACATACATACATACATACATACATACATACACACACACACACACACATACAGACTTTTTTAAAAAACCGGTTTTTTAGCTTCCTGAGGTCTCAAAACGTGCTTATATGCCAAAATATGGAAAATCAAAATTTCACCTATCACAAAGGTTCCTCTATGAGGAACCAAAAATATATGAATACATTTTTTTGTTTTTGAATCATGTATATAATGAGAATCAAAAAAAGTTTTTTCAATTGTGGTCTCAAATATTTTACAAATTGTGGTTTTTGAATTAAAAAAAAAAATAAAATTTTAATACAAATTTTACAAATCTCAAGCTACGGTACATCCTGAACTTGTAAAAATATGCCTCAGAATGAAATTTACTGCTTCAGCCTCAGATCAGTTCTTAATTTACGTGTAATCTTCAACATTCTTCAGTTTGCAATGGATCGCAATACAATATTATGAAAATAGAATTTTGGTAGAAAAGATAAAAATTAAAAATTTTCTTTGTGCAATTCAGTGATTTTCCGCACATGGTTTAAGATTTTTACTTTTTTGACATAAAATATATATCAATTATAGCAATCTCAAAAATCCCCAGGTAACAAATTTTGAGTCAACAAAATTAAAAAAAAGTTATTATTTTTTTGTGTGGAAGATATAGCGATTTTCCAGCTGCCATATTTAGTTTTCACATTTCACATAATTTTTTGACATCATAATCTATGGATTTAGCGACCTCAGAAATTCCCGAGTTGAATGTTTTCCTCGGTTTAATTTTAAATTTTTGTTACGTCATACGTCTTTGTTCACTGGATGTATCCATCTAAATCAGTTACATCATTAATCGAATTACAAAAAAAAGGAAAAAAATCTATAGTACCAAATTGAAGAATCTGATGTGAATGATTTTTCGTTAAATAAAATGACATTTTCCCAAAAAAACATACCTTAAGAAGATATTTTATGGAGTTCAAGATATGAATTTCAAATTTCAAGAAAAATTGAAATATTATGAATATTTTTACAATGTAAAGCCTTCCTGTACAATTCAGTTTTCCATAATACTAAAAAATGATCCACTGAGAATAGTTTAAATTATTTAAATATCGATAAAGATAAGTAAAAATTGTATCTGACAAAAAAAAAACTCAGCAAAAACATCAAGTTTAAATCTCGTCATTTCTTTTTGTCAAATAATATTAAGATTCTATTTATTGAACAAGTACATATATAAGAGAGGTAAAAAAAGGATGAGTATGAAATAACCCGACATTCACAAGACCTGTTGCTATTGAGTTTACGATATTTTTTACGAGCGTTATTACACTCATAGTCAACAATACATGAACTAAATTCTCAACTCCCTCAAAATATGTATAACTATATTCAGTAAACACTCATCTCTTCACTCAATCAACTGTTACTTCAAGTTGTTGAGCACTCATTCATAATAAGTGCTGTCCGAATACACGTACTTCAAACAATATCTTGTGTTTTACAACTTTGGTAATTGTCGATATTGCTGCTCTTTATAATATGTGCACTTTTTAAAAGACGTCTGTCAAAAAATATCTTTAACTGAAACCTAAACTTTAATAACAAACTTTATTCACTTACTAAATACCCAAATTGGTGATCTGCACCTGCTCTATATAAGTGAGAAAGTATCAGAACTTTTTTCTACGAGTTAAAACTTTTTTTTTTTAAGAGGTATAAACTTTTTTTGTACCTTAAATTTTACCCACAATAATTCCCAGCCACAATAACAATCGTTTTGAATTATTCATAGGGTTACAGCCAGGCTTTTTTTTGTCTTTTGTAATTAGACTTTATTAATTTTTAATAAAAAATGGGTATATTTTTAAGAAATGTTTTTTGATGCCAGGAAGATAGGGAAAAAAATCATTTAGATTTAATCAAAAACAAAAAAATATTTGTAATTTTGTCCAAAAATATTTAAAAAAAAAAAAAAAAATTAAATCCTCTAAAAATCAGATAATTAAAATAATTTTTGTTTGCAGTTAAAAGAGATGCATTAAAGTCTGATAAAAATCCTGTATAAAATTGTATATACCAACTACTGCAGCATGTCCTTCTTCCACATATGCCTCCCACGTAATTTCCATAAAATTTACATACGATTATAAAAGAGCTCGAGTAATGGAACAATAAGAAAAAAATACATAAAAAAGGAAGAAAAAAAATTAAAATAAAATAAGAGAATCTTACAAAAAGAAATACTAAAAAGTAACACAATATAATCCATCTGGTAATGGCCTGTTTTGTTGTAATTCTTGCACCAAAAGAATATATTCAATTGTTCAAAACGAAGATTCAAAGTTAAAATTAAGTTGGTCTTTTTATTATGAAATGGAATACCAGGAATATGTCACAATTAATACTGATTTTAAATGAAAAATCGTGTTTTGAAACCCATTCAAAACGATTTGAGCAATGGCGTTCACAATAAAGAAAACCAAAAAATAATAACCGGTCCTCGAAAATTAGTTGAGAATGTTTACTCGATTTGAATTTTTAGATTATCATTTTATAGCTGTTATTTCAGAATTTCGATGTTTCCTAGCCCAATATTCAAAAATTATTATTTTAGTTAGGTCGCATAGTCAAAATGTTTCTTTTGGAATGTAATATGGATCCAAAGAATTTTTAGATTCTAAACACAGTGATGACACGATTATTATTATTTTTAACAATCACATTAAAACTTCAAGCCTCGCTTCAAGCTATCCAAAAAGTAAAACAATCGTTGAATATTTTTGATTAGTTCTGCAGCTTTAAATCGTTTAGTTTATGTTTCTTGAAGTAAACTATTTAACTTTGTTTGTCTTCGGATCTTATGTCAAAAATAATAACCAAAAATGCGAATTCATGTTGGATACATACGTTTAAAAAATGCTAAATTTATTCTAACGTGATAAGACCAAAAATGTCATCAAGATAGTTTTGATCACCCGTAAATTATGAACCGTAGTAAAAATAAAACCTAAAAACCATTATTTTTATCATTTTAGGTTAGGATATCGAAATAATTTATAGGTTATTTGATTTAAAGAGGTCAGGAGTATTTAAAGTTAAAAAAATTTTTTCAAACAAATGATATAAAAAAAAATTGTCCTAGTAATTACTGGGACAAATTTTGTTGTCATTCAGGGTAAATGCTATAATAAAATTATTAGCTATCTTTGAGCACAACAAAGCCGAAGTTTGTAAAATAAGCAATAAAATCCATAAAGCAAAAACTACAAACAACTATTATAATTAAAATATTGTTTGAGTGTCTATTGATTATAATTACGAAATTTGCATTGAATTTAAAGGCTATTAATAACACCTCGTAACACGTTTATTATTTCAACAAATATTTCTCTTTTTATTGACCTATAACATGGAATCCCGTTTCATACGGACTTTTGATCCTGCATAAAGAATGGAATTTTTTAAAGGTTACCAACGTTTTTCGAGTCTAAGTTTTTACGTTGTCCATTTTTACCAGAAATGGACCAGTTACCAACATGGAATCCATTTTACCTGAAATAACCCAATTACCAACAATAAAGAGCTTTATATAATTTTTACAGATTCTTGGATTTATGCTATTGTGGGCTGCAACTGGAGCATTTTAGCTCGCATTTTAGGAAAAAATGAATACCATATTTGTTTTAGCGACCCGAAAAACATAAGTAACCGAAAAATCTCTTTTAAAAATCTGAAATACATCATCTAAAAACTCCTATAGCGGATAATTGGACCGTTTTCATTAAAAATGCGAGTATATATGCGTATCATATAAATATTCCTATACAATGACCCAAAAAAAATATTTTCATCGAACAGTTATGATAAAAAAAGGCTACAAAACAAGGAGTCCACATCAAGGCTATTAAATCAAAAACTATGTAATCATTAAATTAAATCAAATCAATAAGTTAATTAACTGCATATAAAATTTTTTTGTTCAATGATAATAATCAATTCCAAAAAAAGCAAAATAATGAATAATTTAAAAATTTTTTTGTATATATCGAAAAAAGAAGCCAAGTATTAAAAATAAAAAGTCCCTTCCATTTTATTTATAAGATCATGTTAAACTGGTTTTTTATGACACATGCAAACTCCAAACGTTTATTCAACCCCCAAGTCAAACTTTCTTAGCCATATTATACTGCATATGTGATTTTTATCTCGACATAAAGTATACTTTATCAAATGATCTTTGTGTCACATGTATATGTTACCGTTAAAGTCCGCTCTCCCGATAATGTTAACATTAACCAGTTAAAGTTACTTATTTAGCGAAGCGTTTTCGTTAAAGTCCACGAAGACGATTAAAATGAATAAAAATACAACATTAACGGGTGTGTATACGATAAAGTTAACTTTAACCAATCCTTGTCAGTTAAAGTCCATGAAAGCGGTTTTAGCATACTAAAAAAAATTTGTATTATAATATTTATATACGACTCTGGCTATAAGGCATCCAAGGATTTAGGTTAGGCTACTTTTTTAAAAATGCATTTTTTGGGACCCAGTAATCAATCCTAGTTATAACACGCCCCTAGGGTTAGGTTAGGCTATTTTTTTTTAAAGGCATTTTCACGCAGTAAGGCATTCCCTAGAATTTGGGCAAGGTGAACTTAAGAACCCATGCGCAAATTTGTAAACAATACTGTGACAATGCCTTTAAAAAAAATAGCCTAACCTAACCCTTGGGGTGTCTTATAACTAGGATTGAGTTACTGATCCTAAGAAATGCATTTTTAAAAGAGTAGCCTAACCATAGAGATGTTTCACAATATCTTTATGAGCCTAACCTAAGCCCTGAGAGTACCTTATAGCGAGAGTCGTATATAAAATATAATACAAACTCGAACTCTTATATGAAACCGCTTTCATGGACTTTAACTAACAAGGATTGGTTAAAGTTAACTTTAACGAACATGATGCCGCAATGTTATATTTTTATTCATTTTAATCGTCTTCATGGACTTTAACGAAAACGCTTCGCTAAAGTTAACTTTAACTGGTTAATGTTAACTTTATCGGGAGAGCGGACTCTAACGGTAACATATACATTGCTTTTAATATTGTTTTTTTCTTTATTTTTTTTTTTTAAGTGTATTTTGCTTCTATTTAATTTTTGTTTCTTTTAATCAGTGGTATATTATTACCTTTTTTGTTTGGAAGCAAAAGTTAATAAAATAATATTATGCAAAACAAAAAAGTTGTTTTAAGCTATGTTATTTTATACAATGATTATTTAATAAAATTTATATTATTTGCAGATTCCGCAAGAGCCGAAATAGACCGATTAATATTTTGTTTGTTCCGTTATGTGCGTAAATTTCTTATTAAAAATAATTCTTTTCAATAATTAATTTTATAAGAAAATTTAAATAATTTTTTATAGAAAATTTTGTATTTGGTTCTGGGTATATTATGACATACTCTCGGACATACTGCAAAATTGTTTTTCTTGTCAGTGGCCAGAAAGTACGTATTTCCCGGCCGCAGCGCGATTCGAAAATAAGTGATTTCTAGCCACTGACGAAGAAAAATTATGTTTTGGCCTCGGCCGTAAAAAAAGAATGTCCCAGATCGCAGTTTTGCCATCCTCGGCTTCGCCTCGGATTGCAATTCACGTGCGATCTGGGCCATTCTTTATTTTTGCGGCCTAGGATAAAAATATACTAATTACCAACTTAAACATTAAAAACCATCTTTTACAAAGGCATGGTTCAAGATGAAGGTCCAAAAGTTTCTATAGAAATTTTACATTTTTTACATGGAAATATCTTACACAGACTAATCTACACGCTTTGCTGATATTATAAGAAATGGCAAGACTATCGAAACATTATTATTTTCAATTCAACATTCAAGCCTTGAAATATAATTTCAAAAAAGATGTATTTCTGATATGCGACTAATGTGATAATAACGTGATCTGAACAAAATATCTATAAAAAACGCTGAGGAAAAATAACGAAGAAAACAATAAAGGTATTGATCTAAAGGTACCTAAGAGGGTACCTCAGATGTTATTTAATGTAGAATATCAAACCAAACATGTATAAGACAACGAATTAGGAAATAATTTATCAACGTTCAACGTCTCATATTTAAAAAACTTTTGAATATTTATTTATTTTTGAAAATTTATTTATTAATTTAAATTAAGCAATTAAGGTTTGTATCAGGGCTGATTTTTTTTAGATAAGTTTAACCGCTGACCAATACGCTAACCGGGTGATGTGTAAAGACATATCAGTAGACATATTATTAGGGCTGATACTGGGCTGATATGCATGTTTTGAATTAAATATTTAAAAAAATATTGCTTACATAAAAATAAATCATTAAAATAATAAGAATCGTGCAGTTTATCACTTGGCCCAAGATCGTTTACATAGACGATTTCCATTTTTCTTATTGTCTTGGGTATGTTTAGATGCACTGAGAAAAAAGTTTATGGTTAGGATAACCAAAATTTTAGTAAAATTGCATTTAGTAATGATGACAAAAATTATAGTTATCAAAACCAAAAAATTCAGTAGATTTTACAAAACATTTAGTAGATTTTACAAAAAACATTCTAAGAACTCAGAAAATTATTAAAAATAATTAACTGTTCTTCGTTAAAAATACATGTACCATGCGAAAAAAAATGCTTTTGGGTTCTTGTTTGTAATTTTAAATGAGTTTGATTAATTTAATAGTTTTATAGCTGTTACTGTTTAATGGTATATTAAGTATCAAGGGAGTAAAAGTTTAGACATTAGCGTGAGCAAAGCACGAGTGATATGTGTTCACGCTAGTGTCTAAAGTATTTCGCTCATGGTGCTTACACATTTTTTGCTCTACTGGGCTTCAAACGCGTGCTGAAATTTTACAAAAATTTTTCGCCCAGGCGGGCAAAAAAATTTTTTATGTTATTATAATTTGTCTCGTAATATTTTAATATTAATAATGATAATATAAATATAAATATACACAATTAAAATTAAAATATAGATTTACATTTTGGTGGGTTGATAATTTTTACTAATATTTTTCAGTATTTACAATTATTTTAAGATATTTGAAATAATTTTTTATTTTTTTTTTTTTTTTACAATTTTAAATTATATTTTATTTGTATAACCTAATATTTCTTAAAAAATTATTTTGGTTATTTCTACTGAATATTTGGTAAATTTAACTAAATAATTTGGTTAAGAATTGATCAACAGAATATTTGGTTATAGTTACGCTAATATTTGGTGATAGTAACCAAAATTTGGTTATCCTGACCAAACTTTTTTCTCAGTGTGTTTTTAGCCTAATTCTAACTTAATTTTACACCATCTGAATTAATTTAAGGCATTACGCAGGCAAATAGATTTTTACAAACATTTTAATAATTATTTTAAAAATCATTTTTAGTATGAAATAATACTATTCCCGAAATAGTAAACTTCACTCTATTAACGCTAAAATATTATTCGATAAAAACCTCGATAAAAACTAATAAACTGACAATTAGTGAAATATTCGCATATTTCTCATATCACAGTGAAATTTTACTTGGAACGAAGATTTATATTCTTCACCCTAAAGCCCTTTCTACACCAGATTAAAATTCGAGATTAAATCTAGTTTAGCATTATAAGTTATATATAGTGCAGTTGGAGATTTTTCACGATTAATCGTAAATAATTCTCTATACTACACTCGCTACTACACTATAATAATATAACGCTAGACTAGATTTAATCTCGACTTTTAACGTAGTGTAGAAACAGCTTCATAAGTTTGGGCGAAATTTCATTCTAATTAGGATGATTAAATTTTTGAACGAAAAAATTTAGAGGTTAAGTAGGGTAAATTCGCCAGGGTCAATGATCAGCCTCCATGTATGTCCAATACCGTGGTGTATTTCTTATGGAAAACAAGAGGTTATTTACTAGATTTTAACCGGTCATTAACTGATCAATTTACCCTATAATGTTTTCTTGATAATCAATTTTTTAAACGAATAAAAGTAATGAATATAAAACATGATACTTTGCAGTAAATTCAATATTTTTGAATTTATCATTATGAAGAAATAAAAAATGAGCCTCGAGCAAAAGACCAATATATACGGCTTGTTAAATTTATGATACGAAAAATGAACGAAGTTTAAGAACGCAAAGAAGCGGAGGTGGAGAATAAGTTAAAAGGTAAAAAACAAATAAAGAAAAAGGAAAAAAAGTTTGAACCTCATCCAAGAGTATCTCAACTCAGCAAGTAGGGAAGGCTGGTTCACCTTGAATGCACCATAGAACTCCATCTGCATGCAGATATATCGCAAAAAAACTGCATTCGAAGATTTTTAACAAAAAAAGATGCCGATTAAGAATATAAAGATTTGTTCCGCAAAAAAAATGTATTTTAAATTATAAGAAAAAAAAAAATAATTTTACTTTGGCAAACTAAAAATTTATTTAATGATTTTATACCTTAGTCAGTTCACAAAAGTCTTGAAATTTTTAGAAATAATAAAATTAAAATTTATGTGCCCATATATTATAAAAAAATTCACCAAAAATTTAATACTTAATAAATAGAGATTTTGTTTTTTTTTTCAAGTTTGAAAATTTAATTCTTTTTTTTTAACAATGTAAGTAATTTTATAGGCTATTGACTTTTGTGTTTCAAATTGATCTTTAACTATATTTAACAAAAACATAATTTGGTGAATATTTATATTAAAAGAGTTACATATTTTAATGTTAATATATTTCTTGGTATAGATGTTTCTTTCCAGCAAAATATAAGCCATATAAATATTCAAAAAATATCATAATAATAATAATTCTTAATTCATACCTCCTGCTGACAAGAATTACAATAAAAATTAAAAAAAGCATTTTGAATCAGTTTGCATAATGAAAAATTATTAAAATAAGGAATCTTAATGGATTTTAATTACTCAGAAAAATAAATCATGGGTTTTTAAATTTTAAATCTTGATCAAATCATGCAAATTATTATAACTTTGCAAATGAAAATACCGTTATTTAAATAATTATGCATGGGCAGAAAACTTTACAAAACTGTATTTAAACTGTCAGTTAAATTTTAGGTGTTTGAAAATCATTTTATCATATTAAAATTGTTTTTACAATAAAATTATTACAGCTGTATTGGAAAAACTATTACTTTGCTATTTCGTATTAAAATATATTCGATAAAGATAAAAACAAAAATTTTTTTTTAAATAAAATAGAGTTAAATAAATTATTACTTACCAGTTTTTTCTTTTATTTCACAAAGTACAGAAAATAAAGCCGGTTTCATTCTGTGACAATTTAAGGTGTGTTTTCTGTAATAAATTTAAAATTTTATGATTATTATACCAAAAGAATATTTTTTATATATGTATAAAAAAATTTCATTTAAAAAGTAAACAAACAAAAAGAAAAATCTATTTACTCTCAATTCAGTCATACATTAGTAATTAAGTAAACAAAGTTTTTGCAAATATTATAAATCATATTTCAATGCCTAATTATTAAACCCAATTCAAATATTGTCAATTTAAGTATGTCATTTGTTCCAATTTAAAACTCGGATAAAAAAGCTATTTTACAAATACTTTGACTATTATTGATTATTATTATTTGATTATTACAAATTTTTGATAAGATTTAATACTTGATGAACGTTTACAATCAGATGCTAATGGAAATTATTAAATGATAAATGGATATTTAAAAATACAATTTATAAATACAATTGAAACAAATATTAATATAAAGCTTGAGAACAAAAAACAAAAATCACTTATTAAAACCACTGTACTCTATTTGTTCCAATTTAGGAAAAATATTATTTGACTTTATTTTTGTTTATTTCAAAATAAACTACAGGAACATTTATATTTGTTTGCAGACCCAATTGTAAACATTATCAACACAGAAAAATTGCTTAAAAGTTATGCTATTTTATAAACATACCTGGCTTGCGCTTCATCAAGACTTTGATCGGTTATATTCATTATCTGTTGCAAAATATCACCAATGTCTTGTTTTCTGGCTTCAGAATTTTGTTCTGGTCCTTGACCTGCTGTTCCATCGACTGGACCCATATTTCCATAACCTGTATTTTGACTATTTTGATTTTGATTGCCTCCGATCAAACCTACTCCAGATCCGTATGTTGCAGCATCCTGTCACTTTACAATAACCGAAAAAACTTTAAAGTTGATAAAGAACTTACTTTTACTTTTAATTAATAAAACGTAAATTAATAAAAATTTAATTTATCACTTAAAAAAGAATTCAATACAACATTAAAAACAATTTTTTAAATCTATACTCTGAACTTTAAGGTTATGCCGTTTAACTCTGTTATACCTTTGTCTCTAGACAACTTTTTACGTTTATTTTTAGGCTCTTTAAAAAGATGCTTAAACTTATTCTTCATTACTTATTTTAATTTTTAATTTTTGTATGCACTTATTTGTTTATTAATAAATAAAAATACTGATTTTAATTTTAGAAATTATTATAAAAACTTATTAAATTTACTAAAAAGATAAAAAAACAGTATACACGCTCACTTACTTAATAGGCACTCTGAATCTTAATCTCTTCAACGATGTGTATATAAAACTTTGTAAATATTTTTTTTTTGACGGATTGTCGTTTTTACGTATACAAATTCAAGGTCGATTTAAAATAAATGTTATCTGTTAATTAATTAGTCCTAGATGCTCGTATACTTTTTTTGACAAAGGAATTCAGCGGATTGTCTATAACCGGAGGGCTAGCACAAACCCAACCGACGGCCCTTTTATAAAGGCAACAATACACAATCGTTCAACTTTTACACGTCCCGTCCCGCTCTCGGCGGTATCTTCTTTGCTTCTGTTTCTATATACCAGGTTTCTATATCTTTCTATATGTATACATTCACATTGGCATTTTACATTTATATACACGGGGGTGTCCACCATACAAAGGCGCGACTCCAAAATTTCTTTTATCCTTTATTATTTTGTTTATTTTATGAATATTTCTCTTTGTTTATTACATGCGAAAAAAAATTTTTTTTTTCTTTTGAAACGTTTAGCTGGTGGTTAAGGATATTGTTTCAATTAATTAGTATCCTCATAAATTTAAAATAATCATAAATAGAGCCTCATAAATTAAAAAAAAAAACTACAAATATTTTGAAAAAATCCAAAAATCTCATTAAATTAAAACTACTTTAGCAAGTGTCGGTAAGAAAAATCACATTTTAGATTTAGCTATTTCTTTCATTTACCAAGAATTTCATTGATTTTTTCAAATATTGACCGGAAATCTGTAATATTTCCGTTAGTGTGTGATGCGCAGTAGTGTAATGCGCAGTATGTGCGCGACGGGCCGCCGACGGCACGACGACGATCTTTCCCAACCAAACCTTTGATTATAGTCACAACAAAAATAAAAAAAAGATAAAAGAGAATTGTTTGTTAGAATATTTTAATTATAAATTTAGTATTTTAATTAATAAAATTCACTAAAGGTAAGAATAAAAAAATATTAAATTTCAGTAGATATTTAATAAGTACAATATAATTTTACAACTTTACAACAACAACAATTTTACAACAACTCAAAACAATTTATAAACTTTGGATCCTTCCAATGCCTATTTCTCATACCGGTTTCCCCATTTCGTCGAATTTTCAACTTTTTATTTTTTATACGACGAGACTACGCTCACCGGAATATCCACGAAGATTATCCACGATGATCCACGTTAGAATTTTGATCAACGATATCCACAAATTTTTCTCACGATAACCACAGAGTATCCACGATATCCGCGATATACCACGTAGAATATTCGCGATATCCCCTTTACATTATTTTTATTGGCGCATGGCCGGGGGCCTTCGGCCCACCAGCCCCATTTGAGTTCTCTGGTTCATATTTGGGCTATGTATATATCATGGATATTTGTTGATAATCGTAGATATCGTGGATATTCTCCGTGGTTATCGTGAGAAAAAATTTGTTATCGTGGATATCGCTGATCAAAATTCTAACGTGGATTATCGTGGATATTCCGGTGAGCCGTAGTCAATTCGTTTTTTATATTAGAAAAAAAAATATTTAATTTAATAAACATGAATTTTAATTTAATTATGTTTTAGGTAATAATGGCGACCGAAGAACAAGAATTCGAAAAACTTTACAATGTTGATGATAAAGGAGGTTATTGCCTCATCCTTCCCGAATAAATTCTCATTAACAAAGGATGAAATAATATCAATATTTTCTGAATTTGGACCAATTTTGTCAACATCTGAATCTGGTGATAATTGTGGTATGCGTTTCGTTAGGTATACTAATATAGAAGACACTATGAAAAGCCATAAGAGGTTACAAAATCATCGTAAAGTAAAATTAATTCCTCATAAGCTTAAGTTAGGAACTCATTTTAATGGTTATCGTAATAGAGCAAATAATGATTCAAATCAAATGAAAAAAGTTCCTCAAGAAAGTCAAAATTTAAATTTTAATCCAAAAAGAAATGTATCTCAAGAGCCACTTTTAAATTTAGATAATAATGTGAACGGAAATCAAAATGCAAGTTATGAAGGCTCAAGAGGCAACATTAAAAATATGAATAATTTTAATAAAAATTCAGAACCAAAATGTAGTCCACCTCCATTAGTTGAAAAACGTTATCAACAACAGTATCATAAACAAGGAACATCGCCTAAAAGTCTTTCCTCAAATAATGAACAAAAGTTGAATGGTGGTGAAGAATTACCTGAATTAATAAAAAAAAAGTAATAAAGCAAGTTCAACTTCGTTAATTAATAAAAAAATTACCGTAAATGCAGAAGAAGTGATTGTTGCCCAACATCAATTTAAAATATGGTCCAGCATATTTTTTTGCATCTCTTTCAAGATTATGATCCAATTGCTGTAAGTTATGTTCAAAAATTACCAAAAATAAATAACGGATATTGTCATGTATATTTCAAAAAATGAACTTGATGCTAAGGCCGTTCAAAAATTATTTGATAAAATAATATTAGATAATCAAAAAATAACTGTTTTAAGACCATGTAACTTAAATTGAAGAAGCAAAATTATGCATCTAATAGCTTATTTATTAAGTTAAAACAAATTAACCCATTTAAAATATCTTTTAAGTCTTAAAATGTTTTAAAGCATAATATCTTAGAAAACTGAACAATTTTAAACATTAAACTTTTTTATTTTTATAATGATTTTCATGCAAATAAATAATTTTAAGAAAGATCATTCTTGACAAATATTTAAAAAAAAAATTTTTTTGTGTATAATTAAGTAATTATGAAGAAGAGTAATAATAATTAAGAAAAGTACAACAAAAAAAATGTTAAGTATTTTGAAATAATTATCATAAAAATGTAATAGCTATTATTCATGTCCTCATATTTATATATTTATGAACCAGTTAAAATATAATTATATCAACTTTTATGTGATAGTAAATCTAATATTGCATAAATATTGCTTTTATATTAGATTTAAAATAAGAACTGTATTATTTTTTGTTTTTTTTGACAAAGTTTGATTGTAGAAAAAAAAATATTTTTCTACGTAAGTCTTACAAATAAGGAATGTAAGTTAATAGTATTTTTAAAATTTGTATTATATTTAAATATTAAATAAACTTAAATCAATAATAAAAATAATTTATTGACTAATCGATTAATTCATTAAGGTTTTAAAATTTAAAGAAATACATGATTCTTGTTATATTATGAGATTGACAAATTAATGCTATATCCTTTAATCACTGATTTCAGTGCAATAAAGGTCATGTTTTTTCTTTATCATTGAAAATTTCTGCAAGGTTTTTTTTTTATGTTATCCATACCTAACTTTAATATTAAGAGAATTTTTTAAATTTAGAATTATTCACAGTATAATGAAAAAAGATATCTTTATGTTCAAATTGTTTTTAATCAGTAGTAATAAATGTAAAAAATTAAAAAAAAAAAAAAATTAAATTTTGCTATATATATCATATAAAAGTAAAACAATTTGAAAGCATTTTATAGTTAAAACAATAATCTAGAATTTTCAATATACCTATATGGTCTCTTAAAATTTATGTTTTATTTAAAAAATATGAAAGTCCCTCTCTGAATTCTGTTTTAAAAGAAAAATATCAACCAAAGTCTGAAAATTCAGCATGGAACATGTTCATAGAAAGGGGTATTTATTGTAAATTGACTTAGAATATTTTTCATTAAGGGGCAGCTAAGGGACTTGGAAACTTAAGCGCATCATAGAGACTTACTGAAGGCTTGTAAGATTAGGAACTTAAAATCATAAAGGCTTTATAGGAACTTATATTTTTAATTTGAAGACTCAGAATACTATAGCAATTGGTAAGGGGTGTGTTGATTACGTTTGGTGTACACACATCTTTGGTCTGTTCTTTTTGTCCCCAGATTTAACTTCTGTTTTCCATTATGGTAAAGCGGGGTTAACTTTTTTACCCTTTTTTAGAAAAGAGAATTAATTCTGGGACAAAAAAAAACAGACCTGTAGGGTATATTTACACCAATCTTGGTTGAGTTGCATTTCAGTAGAATTAGAAATTTAATAAAAATTTGCGTTTGCAGTCTAAAAGGAATATTCATAAAGGTATAGTTAAGTTTGAGATCTTAAGATATTTGACTATTTTTTACACAACTTTTTATACTTATCAACTGAATTCAACTAAACCGAACCCGGTATAAACGCATAGTACATACCATTTTTTAATTTAACCGCATTTTAAATAAAATACACGGAAAATTTAAATTACCGTGACTTCTCCCGCGCGCAGACTCAGACTGAAATCTGAATAAATAAACCTGGGTGAAAAAAAAACCAGGTGTAAACAGAAGATAAACACGTGTTTAAAAAATATTTTTAATAAAAAATAATAAATATTTTATTTAAAAATGAAAATAAAAAAGGAAAACGTATTTAATTATCAAAAAATTTGAAAAAATGTTAATTCAAGAAGATAAATTTATATCTGATATTTTTGATTTATCAGCTTTTCCAGTGAATTTTGGTACGATTTATAACTTTTTAACCTATAAAATATGACTAATATTGTATTTTTAATAAAAAATGATTCAATAAAATTAAAAACATAATACTTTCAGAGGATAGATATTCGGATAGTGAAAACGAAGAGAATGAAAATGATAAAAGTAATCATATAACAGGTAAATATTCGCTTAATAAATTAATTTATAACTCAAATAAAAGAATTTTGCACAACTTTGAAGTTTTTTTGTGGAAAAGAAAAACTTGAAAATCTTTGAGAAAATCTTAATGAATTTCAAATCATAAATATTTGAATATATATTTAAACAAATTAAAATTTTAATATTAATTTTATTAAAATTTCCAGGAAAAACCTTTTTTAATAGATAAAAAAAAGAGAGCACAGACATTTGAAGAATTACATTCTAAACTAAATGAGCTTAAAGGTAAAAAAAATGATGAATTATAAACAAAAGCTTTTAAAAAAAGGTTTAAAAAAATCGAATAGCAAAAAAAAACAAAAAAAGAAGAACGTTTAATGCAAAAAAAACTTATTAAAACTGAAAAAATGTCAGCTACATCTTCATTAACACAGGATCTGGATGTACCTAAAGTTCAAAAACAAAAACCTATTTTTAATTCAAAAGGAAATATGGTATTTAGTAAATTTGATTTCTTCTGAGATCGGAACAAAAAAAAAACCTCCAAAAGTAGGAAAAAGATTCAAAAAAATTATTGGTAAAATTAGAAGGAAAATAAAAAAAAAATTAAAGAACTTGAAGAAGCTGGGGAAAAAACGGTAGCAGAAGAAATTAAAGAAAAGCAATCGTGGAAATCAGCTCTAGCAAAAGCTAGCGGAGAAAAGGTAAATATAAGATTATTAATCATTAAGATTATTAATCATTTTTGTTTGGAATTATATTTTTAGAACTGGTGATAATATCGTACATTTAATTTTTGAATGGAATTTAATATCTTCTGCTTAAATTTCTTCAAACTATTTTAATTGAGTGATTTAGTTTGATTTAAATAAAAGAAACATTAAAATTTATTAATTCTTAAATTTAAAAATATACATGGTATTAAAAACAATTAATGAAAAAAAAAATACTCTTTTTTTGTCTAAGTTTGCTACTTTTATTTGTAATGCAACTAATTTGTAAGTTCCAACAAAATATTGTATTTAACCACAGTAAAAATATTTTATTAAAACAGGTAAAAGATGATCCTGAACTTTTGAAAAAAACAATAAAGAAAGAAAAAGAAAAGAAAAAACAAAGTTCTAAAAAATGGGAATCTAGAGCAGAAGCTGTACAAAAATCTCTTCAAGAAAGGCAAGAAAAAAGAAAAGAAAATCTTCTTAAAAGAAAGAAAGATAAAAAAGTAAATAAATTAAAAAAAGCAAGTAAAAAAGGACGAATTATACCAGGATTTTAATTTATTTTAATTAATTTACTTTATCGAGCTATCATATTGTGAGATATTTTTTTTTTTATAATCAAATTTACTATATTATAATAGTAATTAATATTGTATATAAAATAAATATTAAATATTAATTAAGTAAATGTTAGTTTAATAATAACATCTTCATTTTTATTACGTTTACATAAATTTTATATTTTAAGTATTTTTCAATACTTTTTTTTTGAGTAAATTATCTTGACTTAAAATTTGTTAATTGATGATGCAAATAAAAAAAATTATTGTTAAAATAAATTATGTTTTTAATGTTTTTAACCTTAATAAAAAGTTTGAATATGTATAGGATACTCTAGGCTTATATTTAATTTTTGGCAAAAATATAATTTATGAAATTAGTACAATCTAAAAATGATTCTGTATAGTATAAGTTTCAATGTTGACTAAAAATAAAAAATTAAAATTTTAAATTAATTTTATAATAGATAAAAAAATAAATAAGGATTGTATGCAGTGGTTTTTTATTAAAGCCAAAAAAAAAAATTTTTAGAACTAAAACAGTAAAAAAATAGTAAATCACAACAATATTAATATTAATAAAAATAGTAAAATTCTTTTTTTCAGTAAATAATGTTTAATCAAAATTACAAATTTAGCAATCTTATTGGTATAGATTTTTTTTTAACTTTGAATATCTTTTAAAATTTTTTTTTAGATTTATAATTTTTTAAAGTAGAACACTTAGCAACTTAAATAAAATAAATTTGTTTAGATTAATGATGGCATAAATACAAAAAATTTCTATAGTAAAAAAAAATGTACCTAATGGTTTTTTATTATACATATTATATATCCTTATTTTTATTATATTATATTGTAAATTTTTTTAATAACAAAATAAAATTTTCAAAAAAAAAAAAGATTATTTTTGATGATATAAGTAAAAGAATTTTTTTGCATTTCCCGCTTAACTCTTATCTTATACTTTTAAATGTAAATAAAAAACGCGAGTTTTCGAGGTTAAAATCGCATCCCCGTGCTTTTTTTGAGTATCTAAATTTGTTGGAAGTTTAATTAATTAAAAAGTCACCTGATTATTAATTAACTAATTAATAATCAGTGCTTACGTAAGAAAAATATTTGAGTCAATAAATGACTCTTGACTTTGGAGTCTTTGCAAATAAATTATAAATTGCTTAGTATTTATGTGAAGACTTAATTATGTGTATTTATTAATGAACAAATAATTTATTCATAAAAAAAATGTAAGGTAAACAATGTAAGTTTTCTATATGTATGCGTTTATATACATATGAGTACCAAGAATGTAATGTATATTTGTATTAGTTGCAGTCAAATACACACCTATACTATGCACCTGTTCTCTCCTCTCTTTATAACCAATGTAGAATGTGGTATAAAATTGAGATTTACTTTCTTTTTGAAAAAGCAAGTTTCATAATCAATTCAAGGTCGGCAACAGAAATAATTAAAATTCTAAGATGTTGCTTTGAATAAACGAGACATTGTTAATAAAAATTAGAAAACTAAAAGGTGCTAGAAGGTCGATATCTATAGGTGATATTTTACATATAAAATATTCATTAAGCAAAGTGAGTGTAAGTATATTAAAAATTTTTTTTTTAATTATGCATTTTTAAAAATAAAAAATAAAAATTACAGAAGCATAAGAGAAAATTAGGACAAAAGAGAAAGTTTAAAACGTCAATAAGAACGTAAGAGTGCTTTTTTTTCTGATAGTAGTTGTAACATTGGAAAGAATTTTTATTTTTTTTCAAATTCATATTTACAAAAAAATTAAAAAGTGCAACAGAAAGGAAAAAAATTGGTGTAAACAAATATGTCATTAAATATGTCAATTTTAAATGTATTTAGAAGAAGTAATGCAGTATCAAGTTTGTTGTGCAATAATTATAATATATTATTAAAAAATAACAAAAGTTTAGAAGCAGAACACAGTATTCATTATCAAAGGTTCAGTACTAAAGTTGCAACTCGACAGAAACCTGATTGGAATAGAGCAGTATCCGAAGCTGAAAAAATTGTTGGTTATCCAACATCCTTTTTAAGCTTAAGATGGTTACTTAGCGATGAGATAGCAAATGTTGCTTTGCATCTTCGAAAACTGGTAGGATCTAATCATCCGTTGCTTAAAACTGCTAAGTAATATAAAATTTTTATTTTTATTTCATGTATTTTTGCTTTAATTAAGTAAAAAATATAAATTTAATATTTACAGAAGTTTAATTTACAATGGAAAAAATAATATGCAAGCTTGGGGACTCATTGTTTTACTTTTGTCAAAAGCTGCTGGTCATTTAAATGTGGTGGATGTAGAAGAAGATAAATCAGCAGGAGTATTACACAGGTAACTGAAATATTTCCATTTTAATTTCTTCAGATTATTTAATTAAAAACTTTTAGCCAAAGAGCCTTGGCAGAAGTTACCGAAATGATTCGTACAGCACACTTAGTACATAAAGGATTAATAAATATGCCACAAGGAGTATATACAAATTCTCAAATAACCGATTTGACTTTTGGAAACAAAATTGCTTTACTTAGTGGAGATTATTTATTAGGAAACAGTTGTGCTGAATTGGCTGCATTAAGAAATCAAACAGTAAAAACAATTTTTAAACCCTACACTAATGTGTTATTTATTATAATAAAATTGTATAAATTAATTTTTTTAGTTGGTTGAATTAATATCCAGTGCTGTTCGGGATCAGTCTGAATCAGAATTCACTGGAAGAAGAGATATTCAAAATAATCAAATTCCAGCAATTCCATCAAAAGATCGTACAAATTATGCAGTTAATGAATGGACTTTGCACAGTGTTTTAAGCTCTAGTTCTCTTTTAGGAAAAGCATGTAAAGGTACTTTAATATTAGCAGGTCATGGAGAAGATATGCAAGAGCTCGGTTATAATTTTGGAAAACATTTAGCTTTAGCTTGGCAGGTAAATTAAAATTTTTATTAAGAAATACTTAATCAATAAATATTTGATAAATTTTCTTTACTAAATTACAGGCTTGTCTGGATTTAAGCCCATTTATAAGCAATGACAGAAATACTCCATTTAATTTGTGCTCAGCACCAGTAATGTTTCACATTGAACATGATACATCAATTTTAATAGAAATTGATAAAGGTTTAGAATACATTGAAAATGTAGACTATGCCAAAGTGTACGATATTGTAAGCAGTGGTCCTGGTATTGAATTAACAAAACAATTACAAAGGGAACATTCTATAAGAGCATTGGATTTCTTAAGTATTTTTGAAGAAAGTGATGCTCGTAAAGCATTATATAATATTATTGAAGCAATGGGAGATTATTAAAGATAAAATTTTTAGTTACAAAAAAAACTATCTACATCCGTCCAAAATTATAGATTTTCCTGTAGTAAAAATTTAAAAAAATTTATTTATATATATATTAAAATATCTAGTATTTATTAATTATTACTAGTAAATTTGTTTTAAAAAACTTTCCTTTTTTTTTTTAAATCATTACCTTGTAAATTTTTATACATTATTATATATTTGTAAAAAAAATTCTAATTAAGCGCACAAAACTATTGTATAATATTTCGCATTAATTGTTAAATAATTAATATTTGTTATTATATATAAAATAGGATTCATGTTAAAATATTTTGCAATTTATTTTTTAAGATGAAATGTTATTGATATTGTACTATACTAACAATAAATTATTCGTTTTTTTATTTTTCCATATATAATTTTTATTGTTGTGTATAAAATTATTGAATTTTATTAATTTAAGTTTTAATTTTTATTTATTTTTCATTTTTTAATAAAAATTTTCATGATACTTAAAAAAAAAATATTAACAATAAAATAAGTATTTTTATTAAAGTATAAACAAAATCTTTTTTTTTTTTTTATAACATACAGAGTAAACAATGATAAAAAATCATTAAAAGTTTACATTAAAAATATATAATTAGTTTATTTACAATAATTTCTAAGCAGAATAATCTGTAAAATATGTAAATTTAAGAAAGTTATACTTAATAAAAGTATACTTTATAGACATTGAATTTTAAATATAAATACTATTATGAAACTGCAATAGTTGAGAACATTTTTTTAAAAATTTGTCTAGCTTTAGTAAAATAGAGCCATGTAAATAATAATTAGAAAAAAATAACAAGTTTTTTTTTTGTATAAAAACTATTTTTTATTCATAATTAAAATATTTGGCATCTTTTTTTTAGACTTACTTATTTAAATTGTTGAGGCGGAGGTCCAAAAATACTTCCACTTTGTTTACTTGCAGTTCGAGATGGAGCAAAGCCTAATAATTTTTGAATATTCTAAAACGAATGAAAAATATTTTTTAATTTTTCATATTATAAAGTATTTTAAATTAATTATAAAATTAATTACCTGTCTAATACTCATTGTACATAAAATGTACAAAAATATGAAAGAACATTCCGTGTAATCATCACCTGGTAGATTTCTATGTGATAAACCTTGAATCCATGTTATTGGTAAAAAAGGTAATCTAGCTACTACTCTTCCGTCAAAAATACTGTTAAACATACTTAAAAGAGCAGTAAAAGCAAAACCTATAGCAAACATTGATTTCATTTTAACTAATGATAAGTCTCGATTATTATTTTTTAATTTTTCTTCTTCTCTTTCAATTTTTTTCTTTTGTTGCTTATCTAACGAATCTCCATGAGCTTCTTTTCGTTTCTCCACTAGAAAAAAATTATTAATATTAAAAAGTATGTATTCTAATACATATTTTAGTTTACTTACATTTTTTACTTTGCTTTTTCTACTTCTGCTTTAAGTTTTTGATATTTTTCAGTCCTATAAACCATCAGCCATGTTAACCCTTAAACAAATTTATTTACAATTAGCAAAAAAATATTAAAATAAATTGCAAAAAATTTAATTACCTTCTCCCAATAATGCTGTACATATACTAATAAATAGAATTAAAATTGTATCTGCCCACATTGTACATAAATAAAATAATTACTTTTATGGAAATAAATATAACTAAGAAATCATTAGCTGAAATTTTTGTATGTGAGACTCCAAAATCTGCTTCTTCTTTATGGGTGAAGTAAACAAATAATTTAAATTAAAAATAAATTTAATCTTTGATAAAAAGCAAAGTTTAAATTAATTAAAACAAATTTAAATACTTACATTTTTATTCAGTCATATTAAAATTATAATCCATATCTTTTAGGTTTATGATGCCAACACAACTCCAAAAACATGCTCACGACAGCTCTTCTTCAGCTGACGTAATTAATTTTTTAACATAACATAACCGTATCAAAAAGTATCTCATTACCACTTACCAAGTACTAAATTTTTCTAATATCAGCAAATTAATAATATTAACTATGAAAAAAATACAAAAATATTTTCAATATTTTTAGTGCTATGATTATTTTTTTAATTTTAACGTGATTATTAATAATAATGTTGTCAGAAGTTATTTTGCAAGTATTTTAGCATTTAGAGTTTAGACCAGTACTGATTAAGACATCAATATTTTTTATTAAATTTTAAATTCTATTAGTGTTATTCAAATTTGTTAATTCATGCATGTTTTAACAGAAAAAATATATAATTATAAAATTTAGCTTGAAAATTATTTATAAATTATTAAATAATGGGAAGTTCAGATATTACTGCTAAAAAAGCAATTACTGAAAATGGTTCTTTTGATCAAAACCTAAATAATTCAATCGAAGAAGAGTATGGACCAAATTTAAAAATTTTACCAACAAATGATCAAGTTAAAGAACTTCAAACAATTTTGCGAGACAAGTAAGTTTTTATTTTATGCTTTAAAAATATGTTATCAAAAATTTGCAAATCTTGATATACATATTTTCTCGTAGATCAACCACAAGAAGCGATTTTAAATTTTATGCTGATCGTTTGGTAAATATTTGAATACTTATAGTAAAAAATCATTGCAAAAAATTTTTATTTGTTTTGATGTAACACAGATCAGATTAGTAATTGAAGAAAGCTTAAATCAATTGCCATTTTCAAAAATTGTAATAACAACTCCTACTAATGCAAAGTATAATGGTTTAAAATATCAAAAAGGTAACTGTGGAGTCTCGATTGTCAGAAGCGGTGAAGCAATGGAACAAGGTCTTAGAGATTGCTGTAGAAGTATTAGAATTGGTAAAATATTAGTTGAAAGCGATGTTGATACTCATGAAGCTAGAGTAGTATATGCTAAATTTCCAGATGATATTTCAAAAAGGAGAATTTTATTGATGTATCCCATAATGAGTGAGTATTAATAAAAATTTTTCTGGAAGATCTTAATTTTGATAAATTTATTGTTTATTCTGGTTTCAGGTACTGGCAATACCGTGATAAAAGCTATTGCTGTATTAAAAGAACATACTGTACCTGAAGAAAACATAATTCTTTCAAATTTATTTTGTACACCTTTTGCAGCTAAAACATTAGTTACTGCATTTCCAAAGGTTTGTATTGTTTTTATAAGTCAAAATTACCATTTTTTTTATTTATAAAATTTTTGCAGATGAAAATTTTAACATCAGAAATCCATCCAGTAGCACCAAATCATTTTGGCCAAAAATATTTTGGCACAGATTAATTTACACCTTGAAAAAATTCTAAATTAACACAATTAGTAAAAAAAAAAAAAATATTGGTGTTCATTATGATTAAACTTTCTTTTCAAAATAAAAAAATTAGTATCTGATTAAAGATCTGTTCTCAGAAAAAATTAAATGTCTAAAATAAGTCTTAATTATTCTTATAATTTTTACAATGCAAGCTATAACATGCTTGACTGTAGTAAGAATCAATTGAAAAAAAAGTGTACATACTTATTTTGATATTTTTTTGTTTAATATTAATGTTAGGAATTCATAATGTTGTACTTAAAAAAAAATTGGTCCTAAAAAAAATGAAAAAAGACCAATTAATTATCTTAAATCTCACAATAGTAAGGAACTGATGTAGAAATTTACTTTAAAATGGTAATTATCTGTGCTTGACAAAAAATATTATTTTTGCTACAAAAACTATGCCAAATATTAATTGTTTTTTTAAAGCAAAAACAAATTTTTTATGAAAAAAAAATGTGATTATTTATAGAATCCAAGCAAGTAAAATGGAAGATCATTTGAAATAATGAAATCATTGTAATAAAATTTTTTTTTAATTTTATAATTTTACAAAGAAAATTACTGAATTATTTTTATAAAAAGAATATTCTAAATCTTATATTTTTCTAAGAATACAAAAACTTATTGTTATACATATACTATTGTAAATGAATTTTTTAGAATGATTTTTTATGACTATTGTGAATTGTAAATTATTTAATTTTACAATTTGTGCAAAAATAAATTTCTTTTTTTTTTTAATTTATTTATTTCAAATCTTTTTTAATAAGTGTAATTTGTTTATCACATTAAAAAAATTGAACATTATTTTATTACCTATTGTTTTACTAAGTCTACTTATGAATTCAAGAATTTACTTGTCTATATATATGTCAATGTTTTTTTATAACAAAAAATATTCTCCACAAATTGGTACCAAAGGATTTTCTAATTATATCTATTGTATACCTGGAGATAAATTTATTAAAAAATAATATTTTGTTTAAAAATCAAAAGAATTTCAGTGTCGCAAATGATACTATTCCATTCAACAGTTGTAATTCATTTAAATTATCATGCAAAACAACCAAACCTATGAAAATATTTTTTATTTTATTTATGAAAATTTTTAAAAGACGATGTGTGGACACGCGGTGTTTAAAATAACTTGATTTATTATTTAAGGGTAAGCTGTTGGCTGAAATCAAATAATTTTTTTGCATCCTTATTAACAAGCATTAAGAAGTAAAATGGTTTTATTTTATTTTTTGTTTAAAGCTGTAAATTTTTGTAACACATTTTGCTAAAAGAAAATGTGTACAGTTTACAGCAACAAAATAAAAAAAAAATAAGATTTCGATTTATGAAATTTTTTGATTTATTTGGCTCTGTACATTTTTTCCTACAATTATTTCGACAATTATAATAATTACAGTAGTAATGTAATATTTCACAGAGAATTTTCTTTATATATTATATGGGATTAAAATTTCAAAATAAAAAGTGCATATTTATTTATACTTGATACGAAAAAAAACATTCACCGCTCATCATATTAAATTTTTACAGCAAAATCAGAGACAATAGTAGTAATAATAAATAATCTCCGTTAAAAGAAAGAAAATATTAATAATACATAACTTTCTTATTGTTTAAACCCCATTGTACAAACAATAAATATAATTTTTTTGGACTTTTTATTCTCTGTATTATAACATATAAGACCTTAACTAATTTACATAAATAATATAAGCATTTTTTCTTTTTTTACCATATAAATATATTAAATATATTAAAAAAAACTTTACAAAAATAGTTTTAAAAAAAATAACTGGTATATTAAATATAAAAATGTGATATTTGTTAAAATCATATTATATACATGTAGTCGTTAATATATAACTATTCCAAATAAGGCTATTTTTAGGAAAAAAAAAAATAAAAGTTTAGAATTTAAAATTAATCACAGTATGTAATTTTTGTTAGCGGAATAATAAAATTACACTTTTATAAGTTACTATACATTAAAGAAACAATGCAAATAAATGCAAAATCTTGACTTTACAGTAAATAAATCTTATTTGATTAAACTGGTGAAGGTGATATTTAAAAAATTTTCATTCTCTCTCTGATATATATATATGAATACTGTGTTTATAATTGGCGACTTTTTTTTATTATTAATATATCATAAACTAATTAAAAACTTACATTTCTAATATAATCGTTTATTTTTTTAATCAGGATATCTCTCAGTTACAATTTAGATACAAATTTCTTATATAGTTTAGTACAAACTTTAAATTTATACTTCCTAATATTATATAAACATTCGTTTAAAAGTCATTAATTAATATTTCATTTTTTTTGTTAATCATATATTTAGATTCTTATAAAAATGCGCTTTAATAATAAGCACTATGAAAAAAAATCATAATATACAGGAGTCGTTGCCATAATGAATCACTCATTATTATATTAAATTTTTCAAACATACTTTCTTTTGCTCATTTAATAATAAAAAAACAATCATTCGTTTTTTTAATTTTTAACACACTCATGCATTTATACAATAATTTATTAAAGAACCATTTTTTTTAGTTTGATAGAAATAACCTAGATTCTTGTTTAATATGGGAACAGTGAAATATATAATAATCTTCATAGGAGATTAATTCTTTATTTCATCATTATTATATATTACCTAGCGAGTATTATATGAATTACTCGCTATTTTATTTTTTTATTAAAAAAGTAGAAAAAACTATTAAAAGCCTCTACTTTTACTTTATTTTACTTTAAAAAATTTTTAATTATTGAAAAGTTTCATTGTTTTCATTGATTTATTATCAACACTTTGTTCGTTAATAGGTCTTATTAACATGGTATAAAAAAGCTGCAAAAATTTTTAGAATATCATATACTAAATTTATGTTGTTTTATACAAAAATTTAGTATTTACATATTTAATTATAATAAATGCTTTGTTTAGTTATATATGTTTAAAGCCCTTTCTAGACCTAATAACTTTTTTTTAAATCCATGTGCTTTTACTACACCAAAGATATATAGTCCAAGCTCACAAGATTAAAAAAAATTTATTAGATATAGAAAGGGCTTAAGAGCTGAATTTAAAAAATTTTATAAAATTGACAAAGATGTTTTGCAAAACATTTTTAATCATTTAATTCATTTAATAACGTAATTTTTCAACTTGTTTTATTTCCTGAATATTTTTAATCATGTTCTTAGCATAAATTAAAAAATATTAATTAAAATTTTCCAGTTATGAATTGACTATTTTAATTTTTTTCATAAAAAAAATTAAATTAAAAGAAAAAACATTGTTGTGAGCAAGTTTTTTCTTTTAAGTTATCTTTGTATTTGTTGAAACAATTGAAATGGGTCACGCAACGTTAGTTTCTTGTTCCCCCCCAACCCTCGCTGTCACATTCACTTTCTGAAGAATCACTGTCACTAAATTCTACAGCAACACGACGAGCCAAAATAGAAGCAACGTCATTTAAAGCATTAACTCGTTCAACTTCTTTTTGTTCAATCTTTTCAACTTTACGTAATTTGATTCCTATAAAAAAAAAAAACATTTAATAAAGAATTATTTTAACAAACATAATAAAAATATTGAACATACCATCTCTAATTGCTTTGAGTAGATCATTTCTTGGATCTACAATTGGTATATTTGGATTTCCTGGTTTCTTTAACTGACCATCGGATATATTTTTAAGTGGCTTAAGCTTTGGAGGGTTATTGGCAATCATTTTAGCAATATCACCATTAGTCATGGGCATTAAAGGAGATGGTCCATTAGCTATTGGAGGAGGTGGTGGTGGAGGGGGAGGAGGAGGAATATTGCACGGAGGTGAGGCTGGTCTGATTGGTGTTGGATCTGTTACAGGTGGAGGAGGAGGAAGATCCTGATGTCCAGGATCAGTTTCATCCATTCCTAATTGTGTTATATGGTTTACTGGTACTGTTAAAGGCTGATGATTGGGTAATGGACTATTGGATCGACTTCCATTTCTTGTTATTAAGTGAGAAGGTAACGAACCTGCATAATGTTAAGATTTATATTATTGTACATAATTTTACGAACTAATGTTGATTAAATTGCATACCATTCATTGCTGGAGGAGACATAGTTTCTCCTGGAGGAGGAGGAGGTGGTGGAAGATTATCTCTTCCATTACTCATTGACCTTCCTCTTGTTGGTGTATTATTAGCAGATGCAATAGTTGGAGTGGAATTACTAGAAGCATTGCTTGGTGGTGCTGGAGGTGGTTGTGAAGGTCTCAACCTACCACCTCTACTTGGAGTTCCTGGGTCCACTAGGACTCTGATACGTCTCGCTTCCACTTTGGTTTTGACCCGGTGCATAATGTGAACTATATGCACTATCTTCATAGTTTTGGCTTATATAATTTGCAGTTCTGTAAGGATCTGACATAGGCGACTGTATAATTGTTGCTCTTCAGACGGATAATTACGTCTAAGTTCAATACTGTTAGGTCTTGGAAGCCTTTGTTCTGTCAAAACCATGCCTAATAATCCATCATCTTGCATATTGTGAGAAGCTCGATATTGAATACCTTGTGTTGGCATGATATATTCTCCATGTCCAACTGCTATCTGTCTTTGTCTTTCTCGAGTGTTGTGTGGTTGCCTTACACGTTTCTTGTGTCTACCACCACCACCACTAACACCTTCGTTCCGAGGCCTGTGTGGCTGTATTTTTAAATAAATTTGTTAATTTATAAAGTCTCTTATTTAATTAGAAAATACTCAAAATGCAAGCTTGGTTCAAAAAATGGATGAAAGCTTATATCAACTAAAGACTTATTATTCGATAATCAAAAGTTTTAAATTTATCTATTTAATCTTCAGTTGAGCAGCAATTTGTATTAAATGATAAAGTAAAATTAACCATATAAATAATTAAATATTTTTTTTTAGAGAAACAATAATGGTTAATTTTATTTTAAAATATCGCAACAATTATATATAAGAGCTAGCTTGCTAAAAATAATTGATAAAAAAAAAATATTTATAAATCATATGGTATATTGTTGCAAAATGTAAAGGAAATATGTGAAGTGATTTGATTTAATGCGCATGAAATCTAATGTGATTTATTTACATCTTAATTAATTAGTTTTAAATTTATAAAAAATCTAATAAAGTAACTATCAGTAATAGCTTCATATACTCTAATTTTATTTTTTAAGCGAGCATCTATCTAAAATGGATTTAAGTTAGCAAAAAAAAAAACTGGTTAATGAAAATTCACACTAAAAAAGGAATTAAGTGATTAAAATGTTATATAAATGAAAGTGAATTATGATTTATGTCCATTAAAAAATTTTAATGAAAAAATTTTATTATGGGATGTAAAAGTAAAAAAAAATCTACAAAGATCCAAACCATCGACTTGCCTCTCTGAAAGGTTCGGCATATTCTGACTCGGTCTACAACCAAGGGGAGTACATTTGATTTGTTATTAAAATATTGTTTTTGTTAGAATATAAAATTTAGATGTGTTTTTTGTATATAAGCATAATTTGTATTTATATTTTATTTATATATATATATTAGTAAATAATTAAAAATAATCACCTTCTTTCCTCTATCATGTAATTTCTTTTCTGTGTCTTTTAACATTTCTTGACTCCATAAATCAAAGAAGTAATTTGGATCGGTATAGAATTTTAAACCATCTTTACCATCATCTCTGTAAATGAATAATAATGAATTAAAATTTATTTGGAAAAATTCGAAACAGTTTATAATTTAAAATGAAACACACCTGTATACATTTAATTTATCCAATGGAGGTGGTGCATCACATTGCTGATAAGTTTCTAACATAGCAGTTGGCATTGTATCCCTGGAAACAACTTGTTGGTCAAAGATGACAGAACTTTTGAATGCTTTCCTCATATGAATATCTTGAAGTGAAACTGGAAAAGAAAATTCTTATAAAATAAGTTTTGTATATAGTGTTTGAAAATATTTGAATAAAATAAAATATTCATTATAAAAAACTTACTTTCTTCCACATTACTATCCAATTGTGTGACTTTAACAGCCAACCTATCTATTCTAGCTTGCAAGGAATTAGCTCTGTCACTAAGATTATGAGCTTCTTTAACGAGTTCACCAAAAAGATCTTCCGCATGCCTTGAAAGACTTGACAATTGTCTAATTGTATTAGCAAGCGTTTCCATTAGTTACTGCTTCAAGTTCAGAGGGTAAAGGATAGTCATCAGGAATAGTGCCTCGTGTCACATGCACGGGCTCTACTACTCTTTTTGGCAGAGGCATATTTTCAAAAAAATTTCACCTACTGCCACCCTCTTTCCTTTGAATTAAATTTTCACTCTCCTAATGTCTGATCTAGCCTAATCTGTAAAGAAAATATAAACAATTATTAAAAACTTAAAAAGTTCTAAAAATAATTGAAATACCATGTGAAATGCCAGAAATCAGAGAAAAAAGAAAAACATGACAAAGTGAAGCTAAAATCAAGCTAAATACGTGATCTAAGAGTTAGGTACACTATATACCTATATATATAATTTTACTTCAAGAGTTTTTTCCGCATAAAAAAAACATCAAAAGCATGGAACTACCGCGACTATAGTTATAAAAAAAAAAAACTGGAGAAAATAAAATAAAAAAAATTGAGCGCTTGCGCAAATAAAAATAGAAAAAAATGCACTTAAAAATGCGGAAACTAATTTTTCCAATGAAGTATTGTATTAAAGAATTTTTTGCCAGTTTATTTGTAAAAATAATTTTAGAATGGACGAAGGAATAAAAATGTAGTATAATAATTAAATAAATTTGTTGCTAATAGAAATTTCTCCGAGATTATCTCTCTTATCTCAAGTTTTCAAGTCTCAAGTGCAGCTTATTTTTTTATACCTACTAACTTTTGTACATGATTATGTGTATACACTGTCTATCATTTGTTAATTTAAATACCTAATAAAAACATGTACCCACTAATTAAGTGGGTAAAAAAAAAAAAATTAATTAAATTAAATTTTAATGATTTTTTTTTAATTAAAATTTTTTAAATTAAAAATATTTAATTTAACAGTGAAAAAAATCGCTTTCATCAAAAATTATTCAAAAATCAAATTAATGCTAATAAATCATTATTCGAGTCACCAAATCCAGTTTTTGTGGACATACCTCGAGGATCCTGTGTTCAATTGGTTAAAAATCATATATTTTGGTCTCCTGAAACCGAATCTGGTGTCCATTTTATCTGAAAGTGGTAGTTTTGTTGTCATAAACAATTTATTGCAAAATTGGCCATAATTTAAGGACTAAAGCAAACCAATTTTCATTTTTGGAAAATAAACTTTAAATTCGTAATCTACATCAGGGTGGAAAACGTATACAATTAAATTTTTTACTTAAACAATTTATTATAGGTATAGACAATTAAATATTGTTTAAACTATTAAACCCATGGTTCCGAAAATTGAAAATTGGGATTTTTTAGGCCAAATTAAATAACAATTTTTTGGGTACTTTTTAAAATGTTGAAAATTATCAGCTTTAGCCCTCGCTTTAGCCTATAAATTTTCGCTAATTTTGCAATAATTTGTAAACTACAACTTTAAAGTGAAAATGGACATCAGATTCAATTTTAGGAGGCTAAAAAATATGAACTTAATACCTTTTTTCGAGTCTATACTTTTATATGCCCATGAAAATTACAGTTGGCAGTATGACTACATTTTGAACAGGTATAAATTTCAAAAGATGTAAAAAAATATTTTTTCTATATATTATAAGCTCCATTTCTTTTCTGAGTTCCTAATACATTTTAGAGTATAAATTCTCCATGTCTAATTTGATTTTAAAAGAACCGAGAAAAGAACTATATAAAGAAAGAACTGTATATAAATATTCAAATTACTCAAATAATCATCTTGTTTGTTCTTGTATTGTTCATCCATGAATTTTTGGTTTAAAGGTAAACTTTTGTATCAGGGTCACAGAAATTGGAAGAAACATTTTTTCTCGCATTTTTTCAATAGAAAATACTTAGGATTCAGTTCGCATCGGTTCGCATAAAATAGGTACATAGGTAAGAGCCGAGGTAAGAGCAGTATAATAGAGCAAGGTATAAAGCTCGTATAAAGTATAGTAGAGCAGGAATTTATATGTTTTTGTTGATTTTTTGCGAGTTTTTTTGGTACGTGACAGCGAATTTTTTTGTCTAGTTTTCGAAGAATGCATTCAAGCTCGCGTTCAAGTATAATGCTAAAGTTATTAATCGTAATTAATATTAGTTTTTACCGTTGCCATTAACGAGTGAATTAACGAGGCCATTAATAATATTTTTTGGCCAGTGAAAATACAACCAAACCCGTATTTTGACTGAAGTACAAATTGCTAAGACTTCCCGACGAATTGTCCTGAGATCTCTGGAGATCTCCAGAGATCTGCGGAGATCTCCAGAGATCTCTCAATTGGGGAGATCTCCGGAGATCTCTGGAGATCTCGGGAGATCTCTGGAGATCTCTAAACTTGTTTTTAATTATTTCAAATGATTGAAGCTTATTATGCTAAAAATGCTTATAAATAGCTCCAACAAGCCTACATTATTCATAATACATGTAAAAAAAATTCAAGCTGTATTTATACATAGCTAAACCATCAAAATTTGCCTTTTAATCAAATGAAAATCTGTAAAAATATTATTTTTTTCTATAATTATTACGAAAATTGAAGCTAAACTTGGGTTTCTGACAAAAGATTTTTAAAAAGTGAATTACTATTAATATGATTAATAAAACTTGTATATTTTGTAGCTCAAAAAGCACTCTATGTCAATAAAATCATAAATTGCTTATGGAGAAATTGAAGAAATTTCAAAGATTTAAATCATTTCAACTGTTTGGAGATATTATTCAGAATTGAAGAATCCTTTTTCATTTAATAGACAAATAATTTATCATATATACCTTCAGTTTTCTTGAAACAACCTACTGAATCTCGAGCCAAGCGCCCCAACTTTACATGAGAAGGGGATTCTTAGACGAATATTTTAAATTTTGCTGTAACTTTACTTTTTCACCAAATAACTTCCTGAGTCTTATTTTTCTGATCACAAACGAATTAATGAAATATTGCGAGTAAAAATTTAAAGCGTTTAATATCACATATAAACAAAATTTGTTATTATTATTACTGCTAACTTTTATCATAACTGTCTTTCTAACTTAAATTACTATAAAATAAAAAATGAACAAAGTAGCGTGTTATTTTGTCGAAATTTCCGAAAACCGGCCTCTTTACAATATCAAAAATGATCTATCAGGGATAGTAAAAAAATTAAAATACAATTTTTTACCAAATGTTTAAATTACTGCTAAAATTAGAATTTTTCGCATATACCCAGAAAAGTAAAGAATGACCCAAATCGCACGTAAATTACCATCTGAGGCGAAGCTTTTTTTATGACCCAGGATCATATACGCTTTTTCTGTGTCCGTTGATGGAAAAAATTTTTATAAGCTTCAAATTTTTTAAAATGTTTACTTGCAATATTTCTTAAAATCGTTTGTGAGATTTCGCGATTAAAGGTTAGAATCCCAATTGAAATATTTTATAAAATATCAAAAATCACTATCTTTAAAGAGTTATAACTTGAAACTTGAAAATAGTTAAGATATGTAGTAATTTTATATGAAATCCATTTTAATCGAAAATCGTCCATAGTTACCACAATGAGAAGGTATAGGTTATTTTTTGTGGTTATTAAACATTTTTATTAATTACTTTCGTTTTGCGGGTCGTTGAACGCAAGTATGATATCAGTTTTTACCTAAGATGACCAAGTTGCCCATAATAAGCAACGTTAGGTTATCTTTTGCGTTTTCTTAGATGTTTATTTTTGTGAGTAGAAAAATAAGACTCAGGAAGTTATTTGGTGGAAAAGTAAAGTTACAGCAAAATTTAAAATATTCGTCTCAGAATCCCCTTCTCATGTAAAGTTGGGGCACTTGGCTCGAGATTCAGTAGGTTCTTTCAAGAAAACTGAAGGTATATATGATAAATTATTTGTCTATTAAATGAAAAAGGATTCTTCAATTCTGAATAATATCTCCAAACAGTTGAAATGATTTAAATCTTTGAAATTTCTTCAATTTCTCCATAAGCAATTTATGATTTTATTGACATAGAGTGCTTTTTGAGCTACAAAATATACAAGTTTTATTAATCATATTAATAGTAATTCACTTTTTAAAAATCTTTTGTCAGAAACCCAAGTTTAGCTTCAATTTTCGTAATAATTATAGAAAAAAATAATATTTTTACAGATTTTCATTTGATTAAAAGGCAAATTTTGATGGTTTAGCTATGTATAAATACAGCTTGAATTTTTTTTACATGTATTATGAATAATGTAGGCTTGTTGGAGCTATTTATAAGCATTTTTAGCATAATAAGCTTCAATCATTTGAAATAATTAAAAACAAGTTTAGAGATCTCCAGAGATCTCCCGAGATCTCCAGAGATCTCCCGAGATCTCCAGAGATCTCAGGACAATTCGTCGGGTTTGGTATATGTTTTAAAAAATTTCAACATAACATCCTAGTTATTATCGAGGTAATTATTAAGTAGTATTAGATTGTTTCAACTTGGTCGGTCAAATTATAGCAGATTATAGTGACATAATTTTTCCATTGTTTTCTATTGATTGATGGTCTCTTTTCTAACACTTTTCCCTTGCTATTTCGGTTAAATTCCCGCAAAACTCTTCAATAAAAAATGAAAAAAAAAATTACATTAGTTTCTACTCGAGTTTTTAAAAACCATTCTTTATGAAAATTTTGCAGAAAATTTAGCTAAATACGTTGGATTTAGAATTGGATTCTCCACGTAGCCAGGAATTTCCAGGATGAAGCCCACAACCCCCTCCCTGGCTACGTGCCTAAATCCTCGATTGAAACAAATTTTTCCATAGTTTTTATAATTAAGTAATTTGTGTTATTATGTATCCGTATGTATCTAAACCGAGATATTATGAATTATTATTTCCCTCAAAATTTGTAAGAAAATGAGAGAAAATTAAATCTCGAATTAAATCCTGAATTAAATACTTATTTATTTGATTTACGAGTTGATTCATCAATCAAAGATTCAATTGCCAATTAAATTTTAAATTCAATATACTCAGCCAAATTTTCATACAAAATCAAGTACAGAATGCCAAATTTTGCAAAAATATGGAGTTGGAAACGGTAAACCAAAAAAAACTTTATTTATGAGAACAAAAAGAAGAAAGATGTTAATTTTCACCGAAGCCTAACAAATTTGATATATTGATAGGTTTGCAAATATCGAGGCAAATGTGATAATCTTAATTGTCAACAGATAATCTTCATTAAAAACAATTGATTTTATTCACAATATTCAACTGCGTTAAAAAAAAACAGAACAATTTATTATTTGAAAACTGTAATTTTCCGTTTTTGCAAATTTACCAATACAATTTTAATTTGTATAGATAAAGTTATGAGGACAAAAATAATTGCTGACAGTAATTGAATGAGAAAAAATAATGTCAAAATGAAAAATAATTATCAATTCGTAAAAAAAAAAAAATGATATTTTTGCAAAAATTGGAAAACATAGACTGCACTAATTTATAAAACAATTAAATATAATTATACAGCAAAAATTATAAATTTTGAATTTAAAAAAAAAACAGGGCCGGATGCTAATAGTTATAACTCGGTTATACGAGCTTTATAGTTCGGTTATAGCTCACGAATAAAGAAAGAATAAAATTGTCTATAGCTTGAGTATATAAAATATGAATAGAATAGTTATAGAATAGTTATGAGTTATACAATTCGTATAAAAAATATGTATTCGGAATGTATACACACATTGCGCTCTTATAATATTATATTTCTATAAGTAGTATATAAAAATCTTTTAACCTCAAAAATTTGAGTTTCATATATCTAATTTTTTTTTTTTTTTAATTTTGAGATTTTTAAAGAGTCACCTACAATTTTCCAAAAAATAACAAATTTTAGATAAAATTTTTTAGTCTGAATATAATCAAACTAAAAAACCAATGGGACTTACAGAAAATTAATAGTGTTTGAATTTGCCAAAGTAAAAATTATTTAATTATTTTTAGCAACTGATTAACTATTTTATTTGCAAATTTAAGAAATGGTATATGCATAAAAAAGAAGTAAAAAAAGATCGGAAAGATATAAAGATGCTGTTTCTTCATTATTTATTTGCAACATTTTTTCCAATTTTTTTGTAAAAAGAGATTTAGCAAAAAAATTATAACAATTCAATCATTTTTAGTTGATTCACTATTACGATTACTGAAAATTAGTGTTTTTTACCCTCTAATTCTTTTCTTAAAAAATAATAAATATATTAAAACATTTTTTCTATTTTTTAATAAATATATTTTTTCTGTATACTTGTATACATAAATATCTTCTTATTATGGAGATATATCATAATAATATAAGAACTCTATAGATATAGAATAGATATTATATGTATACATATATCCACGCAATGTATTCACAAACAATACGTTGGTTATTGGTATATATGAACGAATGCTTCGTGTATAATTCTTTCATAAAATTTTATACATTGCTTATAGAATCTATTGAAAATAGCTTTAGCATCCAACCCCAGAAGTAAATTTCCACAAAAATCGAGACAAAAATTGTTCTTTTTTTCAAATTCAAAGACTTGTACAAAAAATTCCACAAAAAAAAAAATGATTATCGCGGTTAAAAAATTTGCTGAACAGATACCTATAAACGATAACTTAATTTAATAACTTACAAAAGAGCTTTCGTGCCTGAATAGTACGTCGAGTACGTGTGTGTACGTAATACCTTTAATCACGCTACTAAAATATGCGCCCTTTTTTTTATCAAACGCATACATAAAAAATTACGTCTCCCTTTTCCGGTATAATTGATTAAGTCAACATTAAAAAAAGCTTCTGATATTTTACATATCTTTTTGACCTCATAAAAAATGAATTGTATTTTTTTTTATTTTGTTTCTTCAAATCATCATTTTTTTTAACATGCTATGATTATTTTACGTTATCATGTAACATTTTCGTTATCAACAATTTATTTAACTCACGTTTTTTATTTTATGTTAAAAAAATATTTTTAATTTAAAAAAATATTTTTAATAAAAAACAGGTTTTTTCTGCTATATTTAGCTGTTATTTGTTTTATTATCACATGTTTTTTAAACAAGGTTAAAATTATATACTGTCATATTATTGTTTTGTTGCAAAATTATTAATCTTTTTCTCTCTAGATTTCTATCCCTACTTCTTATTTTCTTATTTTTTATAAAAAAATACTAATAATAATAATAATAATAGTAATATCTTTGTTATACTAATAATTTGCATATGATTCAACAATATAAAATTTTTTACTAATAATAAAAAGTTGGACAAAAATGATAAGATTGTGACAAAGGTCAAAAGTTCCAATTATTAAATAAGTTTCATAAATGTATATTTAGAATTTACAGTCTTTGTTTGATTTTTAATTGAATTGCTTTAATTTTATTGCAAATTTGTTAAAAGTTTGAAATAATTTTTTACCAGGATAAGTTAGGTATAATTAACCGGTATAAACAAAAATTTGAGATTTCATCCAAGCAAAAACTAAAAAAAACTAACCCAAGAACTAACCCAACAGTAAAACAGATACTTATTTTTATTATTAATGATGAGATAACAGAATTTTACCAAAAGTTTTAAAATTAACAATAATGTGAAAAAACTTTTCAAATAAAATAAATCCTTCTGTCACATTCTGTTAATGCCATGTTAAACCGTGTCCAATATCGCAAAGTTAATACACAATAAAACTTGCAAGCACATCAATTTATTTAATAAAAGAGTCAGTACTTTTTGTATATCCTTAACCTACTTTTTTCTATCATTACCACCTAATTACTCAAAAAACCCTCAATTTTTCATAAATAAAAAATTATTTTTTTTATCATAAAAAAATACAAGTACCTATATCTAATCAATACCTACTTATAAAAAAAATCAATGCAACTTTTTATTTATAATTGCGTTTACACACTGCATATTTAGCTTAAGTAATTTACACACACAAACAAATTAAAAATTTCACATTAATAATAAAAATTTACATATTATAATAATTACTCAGTGTGTATTTAAATAAAAAAAAGTATAACAACAATAAAATACAAAAGTTTCTCTATTTTTATTACATTCTAACGTACATAACCTCAAAAAATTTTAAATATCTATTTTGTAAATATATAATTAAATCTCATGCATTAAATTACTACTAGACATACTATAATTACATAATTTGAAAATTCTAATTATTACTGATAAGAAAAATCACACTTGATAATATTATACCTATAATAATTTTTATCTTTTAAAAAAGTAATAATCTTTGTTTTTATCTAACTAATTTAAGTACCGACTCCTTTTTGTATTGAAATTTTAGATTATATTTATTTATGATTCATATTACTTATTATCTTAATTGAATTTGAAGAAAAAAAATTGTTCTTATCTGTATTTTTTCTGTTTATTATTATTTTGGAGTTATTGTATAATTTCGGAGTCGAGCTGTATTTAATGCTTTAAAATTTTTTATTCGCATTTATATTGTCAAATAGTAATAAATACACGCATATTAATAAATTATGTATAGTTAAATCAATTATATTATTATATACAAATAATGAAGATGAAAAATGTTATAAACGGAAGCCGTCTTCACGAGAGTAGGTACACATATTTCCCCTTTAAATATGTGCGAATATATTACAATGTGCTACATATTCGTTACAGAAAAAAAAACTATATAAAGATATGTAATAATAAATAAATATATATATCACACATACACACAGGTATAAATTAACATATAATACATTAACTTTTACATAAATGTGTGATTCGCGAGGGTGCCAAACCCACTATTTTTCATAATAAAAACAAAGTACCAGAAGGGCTGAGAATTAAAAAAAAAAAGTATTATATCTTTTCAAGTTTATTAAAAAAAAATAAAATTTATAATATGAACATGTTTTTATACACATTTATATCTGGGCGGGGCTCTCTCTCTTTCTCTCTTTATCTCTCTTGTATATTTTTCGCTCCGATTTTATTATTCTCACGCACGTTCTATTTCTCTCTTATATTTTTAATCAAAATATATAAAAAAATAATACTAAAGGGGGGCCCCATATGGATTTACAACTTATTGCTGTAATATGCCAATCGATTGTCAATGAAAAATTTCTATAAAAATAAAAAATACTTTCATTTTATTAACAAATTATTTTTTACAGTGTATATAATAGTATTTAAGTTCTTAGAATCAATTTGGCAGCCAACTATATAATCACTATAAAGTTCAATAAACTTAAATGATCGCGAAAATTTTATTTCATAAATATCAAGAACCTTGACCCTTAGTTTTAATACTATATAAACATTTACATACTTAAAAGTATTATTATTCTATGTGTAAATTTTTATTTAAACAAAAAAATCATCAAAACTATTTATAGCCATTAAAATATTTTGAGAGAAGACCCCCTGCGTTGTATAATTATATTTTAGTTGCCGGCACCTATGTTTCCTGGACATCGAGTGAATGTACATAGTAATTTTATAACGGGCCTCTTATAACACTTCTCCAAGATATAGTGACTTCCTATAAAAGACACTACTTGGAATTTTCATTTCTCCAGCACAAATATTATATTTCGGAGTTTTTTTATTTTCATTTATTATTCATGACAGCAGAAGAAAGATAGCAAATATATAATTTTTTTTTTTTTTTTAATAAAAAAAAGATAAGAAAAAAAATTTTTTGTATGTATACAGCTTCTATATTATGAGATGAAGACATTTCTGAATTTACGGGCAAGTCACACTAATCAATGCTGGAATCTTACCATTGCGCCCGGCGCCGCTTTTTCTACTTTCAGCATATTTTTTAATATCTAAACTTTGTTATTTTTATTAAATTGGCACAATGACACCCACTTTTATATTATTTAAAATCAAATTATTTTATTCTATATATCCAAATATGAGTATAGCGGATTTTTCCTTTGTTTTAATTAAAATATAAACTTTGCAACTTTTTTGCACTTTAATTTATATATTTCTTTATTTACACTAAAAACACATTCACTCAATAATAAAAACACTTATATCTAACACTTTAATTATATTTTTTTATATTAATAACAAATAGATTATAAAACGTGTAAGTATAAAATGTGACTCTCCTCTAGGTAATACCCGTGAAGAGTTTAATACAGAAAATGGCGAGAGAGCTATCTCTTCGGAGGCATGCACTACGTAGTAAGATAGTGATAGCATAGACGCAACTATACTTTAAAGTAATTCTGCGATGACAGCGCCTAGATTTGCTCGATTGGAGTAAAGAAAGAACTAAATCACATGTACTTTAATAATACAAAAACCTCTGTGTACATTTTTATTTATGTGGTAGTTTTGTTATCAACAACATCATCAGCGTGTTTATTAACATAAACAAAAAACCCAAAGGGAATGTTTTAAGTATTTTTAGTTTTTAAAATTAGATTATTTTTTTTTGTTTTAAACAATGGCAGATGATGCTGAACAAGTAATAAAAATACTTTACCTGTTTATTAATTAATAAAGTTTTGAATATTAGTAAATCTAACCTTAAATATCAAAATTTTAGGTGCCGGCAATTAATGTCAAAGAACCATTAGATTTGATAAGATTAAGTCTTGATGAAAGGATATACGTGAAAATGAGAAATGAAAGGGAATTAAGAGGAAGATTACATGTAAGTTTTTAAGAATTTTATTTTTATACAAAACTTTAGAAAAATAAATTTGTCTTAATCTAGTTTTTCTGATTATTACAAGTTTCTATAGTTAATTTCTACAAATTATTCAAAATAACATATATTTGCAGGCTTATGACCAGCATTTAAATATGGTTCTTGGTGAAGTTGAGGAAACCGTAACAACGGTTGAAATTGATGAAGAAACTTACGAAGAAGTATATCGTACCACAAAAAGGAATATTCCAATGCTCTTTGTAAGAGGAGATGGTGTGATACTTGTTTCTCCGCCAAGTATGAGAGCAACGATCTAAAGCTTTTATTAATTTAAAATAATTTTGTAAAATAAGGACAGTTTTTATATTTTTTATAATTTATATAAAAAATCTTGATCATAAAGTAAATATTTATACAAAAATAGTGTGAAATTATGTTGACAATCATTTTAAAATTTTCTTTTTATTATAAGATACAATTATTTATTAAAATTTATTCAAAAACTAAGATGATTTTTTTCGATCAAAGCCGTTAAGTTTAAAATTCTTTCATCTTTAAACGTTATCATATTTTCTAAGTGCTCTACTTTTTTAGAAAGGCTGTTAATTATTTCAATTTTTTCATCCAATTCTTTTTTTAATTTTGTAAAATTTTTGTGAGATATTTGATTTGACTCTTCAGAAGCAGTTTCTACATGTTTAAATAAATGGTAAGTTACATTATTTTTAATCGCAAATCAAGATAAGATAAATTAACAAACCATTGCTAAATTTATCTTGATTTTTTATGAATGATTTTTTGTTCTCAATAGAATCATTAAGAATTCTTTTCCGAACATCATACAATAATTTTTCAATTACACCTTGCTTTGATTGGGCAATTTGATAAATTAAATCTTTACTGATTTTTATATTAATTTTTTCTAATACTTTTTTGTTTAAAGTACTCCAGTTGTCTATTTTTTTGGCAATACTACTACAAGGTAAATAATGCAAGATGTTAACCAATTTTGGATAGTACTTGAATAGTAACTCTGCCATTAACACTGAAAATTAAACAGGCATTTTTTAAAAATTAAAAATTAATTTTATTAAAAAGGATTTTATTTACCTCCATCTGAAAAATCTCTAGCTATATTTTTCTTGGGCCTAGAGAAGCTGATTTCATCTAACCATGTATAGATTTCTTTTTTTTCATATTCATCTTCAATTTCTAAAAATGTATTCATCCTTAAATAAAATAATTTAAAATTTTTTACTTAAAATTTATGCTCATAATCATAATCTATTTATATTTTATAAAAATTGATTGATATCAAATTATAGAAAAGAAAATTTTTTATTTGGAAAATGAATTGCAGATTAAAATATAATGTTAAGAGTTGGTTAAAACTTGTATATACAAAATTTTAAATAATCTTTTTTTATGTGAGAACTAAAAAAATCCTATTATTAATTTTAAATACAGTAACCTCAAAATAACAGAAATTAACAAAAAAAAAAGATATTTAAAATCTAAACATTTGCCTGAATATTCACAAGAAAAATTTTTAATTGCTTATGAAATTTCATATAGGCTATCTTGGAAACTATAATAATTAACCCCAGAAATTCACTTTATTTTTAAAGGATCATTTATCTTTTTACGATTGCGAATTCTTTGGAAAAAATTTTCCGTTTTCAAAATTACGCTTAGCCTTCTCTTAGTCGCTTTTTTAGCCTCCTCTATAGAGATCGTTAGATCTTTTATATTTGAGGAGTTCCACCCTAACTTGGCTTAAATTTAACTAAAAAGGGTTGCGGCCCCAAAAAATCTGTGGGATATGCTATAATTTGAAAATCTAGATCAAAAAATGATATTTTTAAATTACTATTATTTCAAATTTTTGAATATCCCGCCAAGTCACGTAAGCAAAAGAAAATTTGACCCGGAATTCGAATTTCTCGGAAAATTTTAAATAGGCATATAACTTTTGTCAAGCTCTAAAGAATTTGTGAAAAATAGTGAAATTTTAAAGTTAATTCATATTAATTGGTATTTATCGAAATAATCCAAAGTTGCCTATATTGTGTTCAATTGGGCAACTTCTGTTAAAAAGTGGTAATTGTTTTTCCCTAATCGAATGAAGTGAATTATATTTGTCGAATGAATTTGTATATCAATTAATGATAATGTTAATGAATTTATTAAATATACAAGATGTTCGTGAAAATAAATTTGTATATTAAAAAATATTAACCTGTGTACTTTCTAAGACATCTTTGGACAGGAAACCTTTATTATTTAAGAGCTCCAAACACGCTTCTAATTTTCCTACCTTGATTACCAATCTTGAATGTTTATCCTTTAAATTTCTAAAATTTTTATTAAATTGCTTTAATTTTTTAACAAAAATTTGATACAACTCTGGTGTTTTAAAATCTTCTTCGCGAAAATCACCCAAGTATCTTATAGAGCGAGTTTTTTTGAATGGACTAGCAGTTTCAGCTGCATCTAATTTTCTTTTTATTTAAAAAAAAGTATGTTATAAAATGAATGAAAATTGCTATAATTTTTCTTGCAGAAAATAAAAAATAATTTCATTCATTATACCTATTTTTGTTTTCTGCAGAATCCATATTACTTATACTGTCATCATTTACTTCATTTGTAAATGATTCTTCTTCACAATCTTCAACCATACTTATTTCTTGATTTCCCGAATTATTCTTATCTTGAAGTGAGCTTACAGTACTGTTTTCATCGCATTCAACTAATTTTCTTTTCCTACTAAAATAAAGAGAATTATACATAAAATAAAAATTGCTATAATTTTTCCTGTCATAAATGAAAATTTATTAAATTTATTATACCTAAAAGTGTCATCAGAATCGATATTACTTATTATACTGTCGTTATTTGCTTCATCTGTAAATGACTCTTCTTCACGTTCTTCAACCTTAATAATTTCTTGATTACTCAAATTTTGTTCATCTAAAACCGAATTTTCATTTATAACTGTTTCTTGAATTTTTATTATATTTTTACAGGCAGTTGGTTGAAAATTAATTACTTTTTTTTGTGGATCTTTGCATTCATTTTGTAAATTTGCGTTGGTACTAAAACATATGTAAGCACAAATCATAATTTAAAAACTGTATAAAATGCGGGACAAAATATATTTATATGATTTTATGTAAAAATTTACTGATCAATATGTTGATTTCTGTATTTTTCCTTTCGTGGTATCGAACCGGGCTTGAGGTGCTTTGTAATTTTTTGGTACTCAATTTTCCCTTCCGCAGAGAGGAACCCTTTTTTAAGTCTGTCTATTCTATAATAAATGACGTCATCTTCGAAATGATCGCAGCATACTTTGGTATCATTCGTAACATTTTTCCCAATGACTGAAACCCATTGTTTTCTTATTTCTTCTGATTTCGGTACCCTAATGAATTTTTATTTTGATAGTATAAATGCAATATATGAATATTTTTTTAAATACACTTTGTGTTTTAAATTTTATTTTTAAATTATTCTCACTTATAAAAATAAATAAATAATAATGAATACTTACTTGTGCAAACTAACGTCATTGTAAACCCCGTAAGGCACTTTACAAATAATACAAGATCCCATTTAAATTAAATAAAAAAATATTTAATAATTAAATAAATTAAAAGTTGTAAGTTTAAAATAAAAAAGTTTGTTTTTTTTTATATTTGCACGATACAAATAAAGTTACAACGTGGCTACAACAATGCTACAACATGGTTACTACCATAGTTACAACGGAAACCGGTTTTAAATGTATATATATGTTAACCGTTAAAGTCCGCTCTTCCGACAATATTTATTCAGGCTTAGGCTAACCTAAAGTATCTTCAATACCACCAATGTTTTTTATTTTCCCCCATTTTTTATTTTATCTTGTTATTAATTTTAAATTGCTATTAAAAACTAATTTTAACGGGTTCAGTTAAAGCTATTTTTAACCAGAGAAAGGTAACTTTATCGGGAGAGCGGGCTTTAACGGTAACATTTATATACTCAGGTATTTAAGAAAATCTCATAAAAAATAAACGTTACTGCGCAAGAGCACTTTCTTTCTTTCTTTTTTAGTCAATTTTTAATATACAAGAGGGGAAGCCCCCTGCACGCTAAAGCGCGCCAACCCCTCAATCATAACTGTCTCAATTCAATAATAAAAACAGTTATACAGTAAGATGTAGATTGCAAATAATGAACTTTTCCCATAATTTTAATAAACCATTATTTTTATTTTCAAAATTTATCTAAAAAAAAAAATATTTAGTATTGCATCTGAATGCAAATATTGAATACTGTCCTTCATCATCATTTTACTGCACCTTGGGCCAGAACTTTTTTCATCCTTCAAAGTAAATTTTTTTTGTTCTGGTCGGTGAAATCAAGAACGAAATTTTATGATAAGATAACGAAATGAGTTTTCATATATTATTTGTCGCATCTACAGATGTGATGTTTATATTAGTTTTTAAACATTTTTTATTAAAATTTATAATTATTTTTACAGTTTATAATAAATTCTAAATACTTTTTAGCTGTTTTGTGAAAAAAAAAAAACGCTGCCAAGTAATTGGCACTATGGTTCCTCATTAACAATAGCAAAAAATGGTCTATTTTACCTAGTAAAAACGATAATTCTAGATATAAGTACTTTCATAGGAAAAAATTAGGTACTTTGTCCAAAAAGAAAAAAAATACTGCTGTTTTTTTTATTTATTTATTCAAAAAAATTTTAGAAAAAAATTTTCAAAAAATTAAGTATCCGATTCGAGATATCTAGTAAAAACCATATTTTCAGATATTAAAACTCTTATAGAAATAAATTAGGTATTACGTTCAAAAAGAAAAAAATTGTATGTAAAAAATTTTAAAGAAAAAAAATTTTTTAAAAATTGAGTATCAGACTCATGATATAAAGTAAAAACCATACTTTCAGTTATTAGTACTTTTTTAGAAATAAATTAGGTACTACGTTCAAAAAGAAAAAAATATTGCTGTTATTTTTATTTTTTTTATGTAAAACATAAAAATATACCAAAATATAACAAAATTTTTCAAAAAATTAATTTTCAGATCCAAAATATTGTCTATAAAGGATATTTATAAAACTAGTACTACCACAGAAAAAAATGAGGTACTACTTTTAAAAAGGAAAAAAATATTGCTGTTGTTTTTATTTTAACATGGAACATGTTCATTGGATGGGGTATTTGAAAAAGTCCGGCTCGGCAGGGGGGGGTGGGGGTGAAAAAGTGACGTTTTTTAGGGGGGGGGGGCGAAATGGACTTAGAATATTTTCGATTCAGGGACTTTTGGTGCAGAAGAACCTAGGGACAATTGTTGCAGAAGTCCCTAAAGATCTTTGGTGCAGAAGTACCTAGGGAGCATTGGTGCAGAAGTACCTAGGGACCTATGGTGCAGAAGTCCCTAAAGGGCCGATTTCATGCAGTGTATTTTTACTAGATTCTAGGGGCACTAGAGTAGAAATAATTAATTACGACTCAAAATTTATTAAAATTCTGCTCGAGCAGGATCCAAAAAACTGACTACAAGCAAAATTTTAATTAATTTTTAGTGATAATTACTAGAGTTCAATTGGAGTCAACTCTAGTGACCCTAGAATCTAGTAAAAATATGCTCCATGAAATCGCACCTTAAAGACCTTTGGTGCAGAAGTGCCTAGGGACTATTGGTGCAGAAGTCCCTAAAGACCTTTGGTGCAGAAGTACCTAGGAACCTTTGGTGCAGAAGTACCTAGGGACCATTGGTGCAGAATTTTTAAGAATTTATTGTAAAAATTAATAAAAAATAAATTCATATTATTTAAAAAACTATAATAATTTGAAAATTTAATTAATTTTGTTCACTTTGATGTCTAAGCAGCATGATTTCTATAATAAAAATCTAAATATAAATATTTGCATATAAATATTTATATTATGAACACAATAAATACTTTATTATCAATGTTATAAGTGAACATGTTCCATGCTCGTTGGTTGTGTAGTTACACAAATCGGTTATAAATTTTTTTATGCAAAAAGTTTTGAGAAAAAAAATCCAAAAAATTAACTATCCGATTCGAGATATCGAGTAAAAACCATACTTTAACATATTTGTACTTTCATAGGAAAAAATTAGGTATACTACGTCCAGTTTCGTAATATTTATCTAATTATTTATTTTTTAATTTATGACAAGTACACTTTAAAAATAATTATATAAATAATAAAATTTTTTTAAACTATAACAGAACATTAAATCTGTAGATGCGACATATAATCATAGAGATATCTCTATGCATATAATATATATGAAAACTCATTCGAGAATTTATTGTCATCCTAAAAGAAAAATTTATTTCCAAAGATGAAAAAGGTTCTGGCATGAGGTGCGTAGCGCCAAGGGACAATAATCCGTATTTGCATTCAGATGCTATTTTAAATATTTTTATCTTGCGATAAATTTTTAAATTAAAAATAATAATGGTTTATTACTATTATGTGATCTGAGGAAGTTGGCGCGCTTTAGCGCGCAGGGAGCTTATACTATAGTACTATTAAAAAATTTATAAAAATAAATTTATTATTGTTGGAAAAAATCGTTTTTTCTGTACCCGAAAGTGCGTATTTTTCGAGAGTACGTATTTTCCCGCAAAGACGTGTTTTCTCGCCACAGTCACAGAAAAATGTTATACGATCCTTGTCCATAAATAAGGAATGACCCAAAACACAGTTTACCATTCTTTACTTTTCTGGACTCGAGCCGTAAATATACTATATACGACCCTTCTTTACGAGCCGTAAATATACTATATACGACCCTTCTTTATTTTTCTGGCCTAGGACCGTAATATACTATTATATTAGTATTCAGGTTATAAAGATCGACGGTAGAAACTGTTTATTCGTAAGTAGAAATAGGTCGAGTATGGTCAGACAAATACGTAGCGCTTTATAAAAACGAATTATGAAAGAGTTTGCATTCTTATCACAAGTCAAAGCAATATAAAATTTATCGCTCAATTTAAAAATAATGAAAATTTTTTTCATGAAATTTTAAAATAATTTAGTAACACGGAACAGATCATTTTTATTTTTTTATGCCATATACCTTATGACTCGCTTTATGAGGTAAAAAATAAAAAAAAAAAAATAAAAAAAATTAGGTTTCACATTCAATAAATCAAGTAAAACTGGTATTTCTAATACTACTTCAATAGAAAAATTTTTGATACTACGTCCGAAAAAAAAGTTTGGTATTTTTTGTAATTTTTAGTTGCAAAAACGTTGAGAAAAAAATTTCTAGAAATTAAGTATCAGATCCGAAAAATGAAGTAAAAACGATGTTTTTAAAATTAATACCTTCATGGAAAAAAATTAAGTGCAGCATGGAAAATGAACGAAAATTAGATTATTTTTTTATTTTTTAATGGAAAAAATTTTTGGAGAAAAATTTTCAAACAATTAATTATCATATTTGAGATATCAAGTAAAAATGATACTTCTAGAAATAAATGAGGGATTACATATGTAATATTTGGATATCCAAATTAAAAAAAAAAAATTATTTGGGGATTTTTTAATAATAAAATTGTTGAAAAAAAAATTAGGTCTCTATAATAGTCTATATAATACAATAATGGTTGTGAAATATCACCGGTTACACACATGGACTTTTTTTAAAACATACAAAAAACGCCCATGTTTTTCTTTTTTTGGACGGAGTACTTAATTTTTTTCTCTGAAAGTATTAATTTAAGAAACATCGTATTTAGTCGATTTTTCGGATCTAGTCTTCATTTTTTGAAAATTTGTTTTTCAAATTTAGTTGCATTAAAAAGTAAAAATAAACACCAATTTTTTTTCATTTTCGAGATAATACTTAATTCTTTTGATAAATCTTCCATGGAAGTGCTAGTCTTAAAAATACTGTTTTTACTCTATTTTTTGGAGCTGATATTAACTAATTTTTTGAAATTTTTTGTATTAAAATTTTTTGCACTAAAAATTCACAAAAATTTTTTTTATTTTTGGACGAAGAGTACCAAATTTTTTTTCTGGGCAATAGCGAAAGTACGATTTCACGGGCCACGAGCCCTTGTCATGCAAGCCCTTTATTGAAGCAGAGAAACTGCAGTTTAAACATAAATTAAATTGATGACCTTAAAAAGAATTAAACTTTTTTTTTCTAACGCAACATCCTTGTTCCTAAGAAATTTTGCGGCGAAATTTTTTTAGCAAAGTATTAACAAAAATAGTTTATTTATGAAAAAATTTTCAATCTTCTTTTTGTGAAAAAAATCCGCAAGCCACAAGCGAGATTCCGCTAGCTGTAAGTGAAATTCCGCTAATTTCGAACATACTGCAAGTGGCATTCTCTAGTTAAATCGCAGTTTAAGGTGTTTATTTACTGGCCGTCATAAAATTTGGTCTACTTCAGGTTTTCTGATCACAAAAATCAGGGTCGGGAGATATTTGCGAAACACCCTTAAAATTACAAAAACTATTAGGAATTTGGGGGATTTTTTATGAAAAATTAATATTTACACCCTTCAATTAGCTACAGAAGCCCTAAAAAGGTGTTTTTGCTACTTTTACACTTTGAGTGTCTAAATTTAGATCATATGGGTCTTTGAAATTATTATTTTGAAATTATTAAGTCCGTTTGACCCCCCCCCCCTTTCCGAATAACATTCTTGAAAAACCCCCCTGCCTATAAAAATGTTTTTTTAATGATGGATAAGTACCTATACTGTGGTAATATTTTTTGATTTCTTACCACATTTATTATAAACATTTTTTGGTAGAAGCATCAATTCTTTAAATTTTTTCTGCAAGTTTATTTATTAAAATTATATTTTTTTCGAGAAAAAACAAATTTTCTATCTGCTCTTATGCTATTAACATTTTGCTTCCATATATATGGCACAATTTATCAAAGAATGAAAAACCCAAATATTTGCGGAAAGTTTCAAAACAGCTTTTGATGGGCCAATTCTTTAAAATTAGCTACTTTTTATACGAGAAATGTAAAAGTTAAAAAAAATTGAACTGCCTTAAAATAAGGTTTATATAGATATCTACCCAGTACTGGTCAATACATGAAAACATTTCTAATTAATATTTAAAGTTGTTGATACGTCCAAATAAATTATTAAAATTAAGTGATGATATAAGCTTGTTTTTTTTTTTTTTTTAATCATGATATAATACGGGTGCTTTTCACCTCGCTTTTCACAGGAATAGTATATACATATGTAGTGTCCCCCCCACTTATATCCAATACAAAAGCTCTTTTGCCCTTTTTTTTCTTTTAAAAAGTTAATAAATAATATTTTTTCAAAGTCCAAATCAACTGCGCATATATTGGTGAGTTAACGAAAAAATTTTCTTGAGCCTATGTGTTTAAAATGTCAAAAACGTCCGCTGTCCTTTAGCTTAACTATAAACTTTGAGTATTAAGATACGGCTTAAAATTTGATTTTAAATTTTTCTGTTGGGTGCATATAACGTATTTAGGTCACAAAAATTCATTTTTTTCAACAAAACAAATTTTCATACATTCCTCTTAGAGTATCGTCGTGTTCAAGTTTGTCCCTCGGTTTTAGCTATTTTTAAGCTTCCCATAATTTTACTAGTGCACAGTCCATATTTATTCACTTTAAAGCTCTGCCTTAATTTTTTTTATAATTAACTACTCATATATGAACGGTGGGAAACTTAAAGTTTTAAACTTAAATCAAGAGCTATTTAAATATTATTAGTCTCAAAATGTCAATAACGTCTGTATAAATAAAAAATCCCATTAGAATAACACGTAGAATTTATTTTTACGTTTGTAACAGTACCGTTTAAAATTTTATTTTATGAACCTTGAAAAACATAAAACTACAAAAAAAAATGAAAAAAGGGTATTAAGTGATGTGCCGTAAACAATAAAAAAATATACAGTTCCAAAAATGTTCAATTCTCATGATTTGTCATTGGTTGAGGAACCAGAGTGCCAATAATTTGGCAGCGTTCTATTCTTTTGAAAAAAGAACACAAAGAACTAAAAAACAAAAATTTGAATTACTAGATTCAACTGCGCTTCGCGCAGAGAAGTTATTGTATGATGTATAATATTTATTGAAGATAAGTAACACAAAATTTATGCCAAATTTAAATAATTGATTTATAGTTCTTGAGAGGTTAGCGAATTGCTATGGTAATAATTTTTACAGAACTGTACCATCTGGTTGCCCTGCTTAATATAATTTGTTTGAAAATTGAGATCACTATTATAGTAGTGCCTAAAAGCCCAAGAAAGGGCTTAAATTTTGAAATAGTTCAAGCAATATTTAAACACAGCAACCTGTGAGTGTTAGGAGAGTGACTGTTAGAAGACCTTTCCTATTTTATATTATTTCCGATTTTCTGATTTTTTCTGTTCTCAACACAGGTTCATATTAAAAAAAGGGAAAAAAATTATCACGATTATTCGGAAATTCGTTTTATTATAAATCTTTTGATCTTTGTCTCTTAATTTATGTTCTCTAAACCAAAAATTGAAACTTAATTTATATTGTTCTTTATTGTATATGAAATTTGAAATGAATAAATCATATGAGTAATCTTCTTTTAAATTGAAACAGCTAAAAATCTCTCTTGCAAATTTTATTTGCTTCTGTATTTACCACGAACATGTTTTACAATATACTCCGTAAGTAACTGTCGAAATCTTTTGTCTTGCAGAATGCTGTTGTAAAATTACCTTCAGAGAAATTTGTTCACAAATTTTACCCCTATGCTTTGTCATGTGATATCTCCATTATTAATGTTAGCTTTTTAAAAGAGAATTTCAAAATTTCATTTGACACTTTCAATTTTGATTTTTGACCGTAAAAAATATGATTGTCCCTATCTACCAGTAATTATCTTTAAAATAAACTTTATTAACGTGGAGTATGTTTATAGGCAGAGGTTTCAAGCATCTCATATGGGAAGGAGGCACAAATGTGCCATATTTGTGGGGGAGGGGTGCCACATGAAATTAGTATAATTTCGATCTAGGGACTTAAAATAAATTTAAAATATAATAAGGATTTTAAGAGTTTAAAACTAATTTTTTTTTGCCTTGTTTTTGGCTTCAAAAGATAGATTCAAAATATAAATTTAAACATGTTCCATGTTCGTTAGTTGTGAGTTCACAAACCGGTTATAAGTATTTTTATTTTAGTCCACAACACTACAAATGTTTATTAAATTTAGGTACCATATTCTCAGAAAAGATTTTCCATCAAATTATTTCTCGAAAAATGTCCCTTCCGCAGGTATCACTTTCATCTTTTATAAAACTTTACCATTTAAAATACAAGGAAAATATGAAGTAATTTTTTTCTTTTATTAGCAAAAATGGGTTGTTTTTTATTTATAAATAAAAACTTATAACTGGACTGTGTAAAAACAACCAAAAGCATGGATTATGTTTACTACGATCCAATTGATCCAACTTTGTGTTGATTTTTTTTACTTTTATATGCTATAATCCAATATTTAGATTTTCGCATTCTTAAAACTATTTAAAATTAATTCTTAAAACTGAATTTACTTTATAAATTGATACCCCAAATTTCCAATTTGTTTTACTTGTTTCATTACATAATTATTAAATAATTAAATAAAAAGTATTTAAATAACCTATTACATATACGATTTTACATATGTATATGGGTGCATCCATTACTTTTCATACAAAAGTGAGCGCACGCATGTCACCTATTGGGCTCAAATTTTTAGATTATGTTTTGGGTTATAAAAAACTCACTTAGCCAAATTTTTAGCCCTCTAGAACAATATGGGGCCAAGTTATGACCTCCAAAAGGTCCAAAAAATGACCTATTTTAGCCTATTTTCAAAATTTCGCCATTCCCTTATTTTTAAGTCAAATTACTTGCGGTTGGTCGCATTTTTTTGGTATAAGCTTCAAAATTTACCAAAAAAATTTATAGATACTTTTTCACGTAGATTTTATTTGGCGATAAAAAATGTTAGATGACTGAAACGAAAAAAAACAGGAATTTCAAATTGGTGCCAAATCTGGAAATCTTTATATAACTACTTCCGGTTAGTTGCAAAATTTTGTACTACTCAAGACCTTTCAAATGCAACCTACAAAATTAAAAACGGCTTATTTTATCCGGAGTTATGCGTATTTTAGTTTGGTCGTTTTTCGGAAATTTTGATTTTTTTGCGTTTTCAAATTACTATAACTTTTTTCTATCATAACCAAAATGGCCAAAAATTTCAGAGAATATTCTTCAAACATTAATAAATAATCTCTGAAATTTTGGTGGATGATATTGGCTTCTATCCGTTTTTATACATTCCCAAAAAAGCCTTATTCTTCACGTATTTTGTGTATTAAAGTGGACCTATGTTTAGACTTTGTGCTTGTAAGCACCTCAATTTTCCCATTTAAATAACATAGGAATTTTGACTTTTCAGCTTTCTAATTTTTTACAAAGCTTGCAGAATGTTTTGAAAAGCTACTAATCGATGGAAAGTACTATTTAAATATATAAAAAATGATACCCAACCTCAAGTAGCCAAAAAAAATATTTTTAAAACGATTTTATCGGTAATAAACGAAAAAAAAGTACTCCAATTACATTACATGAAGCCATGGAGTACTTTTTTTTCATTTATTACCGGTAAAATCGTTTTAAAAATATTCTTTTTGGCTACTTGAGGTTGGGTATCATTTTTTATATATTTAAATAGTACTTTCCATCGATTAGTAGCTTTTCAAAACATTCTGCAAGCTTTGTAAAAAATTAGAAAGCTGAAAAGTCAAAATTCCTATGTTATTTAAATGGGAAAATTGAGGTGCTTACAAGCACAAAGTCTAAACATAGGTCCACTTTAATACACAAAATACGTGAAGAATAAGGCTTTTTTGGGAATGTATAAAAACGGATAGAAGCCAATATCATCCACCAAAATTTCAGAGATTATTTATTAATGTTTGAAGAATATTCTCTGAAATTTTTGGCCATTTTGGTTATGATAGAAAAAAGTTATAGTAATTTGAAAACGCAAAAAAAATCAAAATTTCCGAAAAACGACCAAACTAAAATACGCATAACTCCGGATAAAATAAGCCGTTTTTAATTTTGTAGGTTGCATTCGAAAGGTCTTGAGTAGTACAAAATTTTGCGACTAACCGGAAGTAGTTATATAAAGATTTCCAGATTTGGCACCAATTTGAAATTCCTGTTTTTTTTTCGTTTCAGTCATCTAACATTTTTTATCGCCAAATAAAATCTACGTGATAGAAGTATCTATAAATTTTTTTGGTAAGTTCTGAAGCTTATACCAAAAAAATGCGACCAACCGCAAGTAATTTGACTGAAAATTAAGGGAATGGCGAATTTTTGAAAATAGGCTAAAATAGGTCATTTTTTGGACCTTTTGGAGGTCATAACTTGGCCCCATATTGTTCTAGAGGGCTAAAAATTTGGCTAGGTGAGTTTTTTATAACCCCAAACATAATCTAAAAATTTGAGCCCAATCGGTGACATGCGAGCGCCCACTTTTGCATGAAAAGTAATAGATACACCCATATACATATGTAGCATCGATAATTTAGAAATCTTAAAAAATACAAACAAAACGGCGGATTTAGTAATGTACAACCTTAATACTCAGATCTGCTGAGTTTATACAAAATTTATAATTCATAATTATTGCCCTAAATGTAAATAATATTTTGAGTTCCTAAACCAAAATTATTTTAAGTGTTTAAATTGAAATTATTCTAAACCCCTAATCGATTTTCATTCTTAATGTATTTTACTTTAAGTTTCTAAATTGAAATTATTATTGTAAGTCCTTCAGCCCAAATTAATTTAAGTTCCTAAACCGAAATTAGTTCAAGTCCAATTCGCCCCTGGATTTCCAGCTTTACCAATAAACATGTTTGATGTTAAAATAAGGCAGAATTAGCCACATTAAGTATGCACAAAAATTAGTCAAGGAACTCAAAATTTTTAAATTATCTGTTGTAAATATGTTAACATTTATGAAGTTTATATTTATCGAATATTTATATTATGGCTTGTACCTTATATTTTCTAATTTTTAAATCAACTACAATAAAATATTTTATTCCAAAAACCTATTTAATTTTTTGAGTTTTGTCTTATAAGGGGTAATTTATACAATTAACTTTTTTTATGAGATAAAGAAATAACATTTCATCAAAATTTTCATATTGTAATTTTTAAATACAAAAAAATCATTATATTAGGTATAGTATTCATAATTATAACTTTCAAAAATTTAAATCTACGCAGCTCTTTTTTTGATCTGTAGAGATCAAAAATGATCTCCGGAGATTCAAATAGATCCAAGAAATCTCCAGAGATCTGTGGAATAAAAAATAAAATAATAAAAATTTAGTAATAATATTTCCATTTTGATTTTTTTATGTTTTAAATAATCTCAAGGAAATAAAATCTGTTAAATGAATAAAAAATTTCAAAATACTTAATCATTTTAATAACAACATATTATTAAATATGTTTTATTTTTAAATTTGAACTCTTTTAACTTTTTCAACTTTTTTTTTTGATTGTCTAAAAAAAAATTAAGCAAAGTGTCTCTTTTACTGAAAAATTGTTCTAAGTAAATGTGGCTCTATTTCAGTTTTAAAATATTCTAACCATTGATCTCAGTAGTCACGGAACTGCCTCCTTAAGTTCTTGCTTTTTAAAAAATAAAACATAATAACTGAAAAGATAAAAAATACTGCCAAATTTTTGGTACAGTCATCTCTCAAGCAATGAGAATATAGTCAAATTGATTGAAAAGGTTCCTTCATCAAAGGTTAACAATAAAAAAATATTATACAGTATTTTCAAAACAGAAAATTATAAACAAAAACAAATAAATTTAATTAAAATAAATTTCAACAAAAATTTTTGTATTTAGTTATAGTTTTATATATAAAATTTTTGTGTCTGAAAATTATTTTGCTGAATTCATATAAACCATATTTTTTATGCTTAATTTTTTGGTGTTCAGTAAGACGTGTGCTTAAAAAAATATGTTTTAATTCCGGTGTTCAAATTTTTTAGAAATATTAATTTTTAATACAAAAAATCAACGATATTTTTGATCAGCGACCCAATAAACCCGTATAGACTAAATCCGGGCACTGAAAGTGCGAAAAAATAAAACATACCCATTTCTGGGGGAAGCCTTTGCTATTTTAATGGTGAAGCTCCAATTTCTTAAATATACAATCACTTTTTATTATGTATTTGTATTTGTATTGTTTATTATGTAATATTAATTAATTAATTATTTTTTATTTTTATTATGAGTCTTTCTTTGCCAAAACAGCAATGGTGGGCAGGTCGGGTCATCGGATCGGCCTCAAATTTTTCCCATGTTTTTATAACATAAAGATAGGAAAATCCTGAAATTTTCAGCCTTCTAGGTCTTAAACAGCCTGAGTTATGGCAAATCAAACTCATTAAGCAGCTCTCGACCGGCGTTAGTGCTTTTCGGGAAAATGGTTAAAAATCATAAATATAAGCTTGAAAAAAAATTCTGAAACAGTATATTTGTTCCGAAGGTATGAAACCTTCAGTAAATCCATTTCTGCCATTATTTTTTCGGAAAAACCCCGCGAAATTCCGGAAAATGGGAAAATGCGTTTTAAGAAAAATCGCAATATCTCATTTGCCGCCATTTTTTTTCAAAATTTTTTTCAACCGAAATCCCATCGATCTGTCTGAAAAAAAATTTTGGTATCGGCCATTAAGGTCAATTTTAGCCTGTTTTAGAATAATTTCACATTTTTAATATTTCTTTATTTAATTTTCCATATAAGGGGATAAAATAATTTACTTTTTTTCTTTCAGAATCGAATAGCCAGGGAAAAAGTAGTCCTAAATAAAAATCGATGAAAATTAACCGAGTTATGGTCAAGTAAAGATAGTGTCACAAATTACCATTTTTATACTAATTCCAATTTTAGGGTCCATAACGACATTATAACTTGAAAAGTGCATAACTCGCTTAAATTTTATCGTAAGAAGAAAAGTTTTGAATTATTATCGAATATTTTTTCCTTGGCTATTCTTTTATGCAAGAAAAAAATTAGTTTAGTCGATAAAAAGTTTTTTTTTGGTCAAAAACTAATGTAACATGTTAAAGACTGTTTTTGATTATTATAATTTTTTATCAAAAAAATTAATTTCTGTCAAGAAAATTAATTTTTTTTATTGGATAAACAAATAGTCAAGGAAAAAATATTCGATAATAATTCAAAACTTTTCTTCTTACGATAAAATTTAAGCGAGTTATGCACTTTTCAAGTTATAATGTCGTTATGGACCCTAAAATTGGAATTAGTATAAAAATGGTAATTTGTGACACTATCTTTACTTGACCATAACTCGGTTAATTTTCATCGATTTTTATTTAGGACTACTTTTTCCCTGGCTATTCGATTCTGAAAGAAAAAAAGTCAATTATTTTATCCCCTTATATGGAAAATTAAATAAAGAAATATTAAAAATGTGAAATTATTCTAAAACAGGCTAAAATTGACCTTAATGGCCGATACCAAAATTTTTTTTCAGACAGATCGATGGGATTTCGGTTGAAAAAATTTTGAAAAAAAAATTTCAAAAAAAAAATGGCGGCAAATGAGATATTGCGATTTTTCTTAAAACGCATTTTCCCATTTTCCGGAATTTCCGAAAAAATAATGGCAGAAATGGATTTACTGAAGGTTTCCCAACATATATAATGTTTCAGATTATTTTTTCAAGCTGTTTTTTATTATTTTTTAGCATTTTTCCAAAAAGCACCAACGCTGATCGAGAGCCACCCAATGAGTTTGATTGGCCATAACTCGGGTTGCTTAAGACCTAGAGGGCTAAAAATTTCAGGATTTTCCTTTCTTAGTGTTATAAAAACATGAGAAAAATTTGAGGCAAATCCGATGACCCGACCTGCCCACCATTGCTGTTTTGGCAAAGAAAGACTCTTATGTAATACCTAATTTTTTTTCATAGCAGTTTGAATATCATTTTTATATTTATTTATTGTTAACCTTTGATGAAATAGATTTTTAATCAATATGACTATTTTCTCTTTGCTTGAGGGATGACTTTACCAATAATTTGGCAGTGATTTTTATCTTATCAGTTAAAGAAAATAAAATTTTACCTATTTTGCAAAATTTTTGTCGATTTTTCATGATAATTATAGCGTTCATTACTCAAAACTGGTCATTGGAAAATAAATGAAACTTTTAAAATCGTTTTAAGTGACCAAAATACATACGTTTCACTGAGGTGAATCCATTTCCGTGCAGAAACATCTTTTGCATGGATTTAACATTGCTGGCATTTCGACTAACACTTTGCTTAATTTTTTAGCAGACAATGAAAAAAAAAGTTGAAAAAGTTAAGAGTTCAAATTTAAAAAAATAAAAAATATTTATTAATATTTTGTTATTAAAGTTATAAATGATCAAGTATTGTGACATTTTTTGTTCACTTACCAGATTTTATTTCCTTGAAGTTATTTAAAACATATAAAAAATGGTTCCTCTATGAGGAACCAAAAATCAAATTTATCCATTTATACTTTTATTTAATGATTTTAAATATTAATTAAGAAACAATTGTTTCTAAATTTTTATTATTATTTTTTTATTTCACGGATCTCTGGAGATATTTTTTGATCTATTTAAATCTCCGCAGTGGTCTCAGAGATCTCTTAAGATCAACGGAGATTTAAAGACCGAAAATTCGTGTTGGGTAAGCATAAACAATTTTGAGGTTTGAAAAAAAAAAAAAACTTATATAAACATTATTTATAACATTCTGCCTGCGATTTGTCTCTTCATCATAACTTTACCCTCAATTCAATTTTGAGGTTAGAAATTTTTGCAAACATTTTAAATAATAAACTAACAAAGTTTACACCTATATTTAATTCACCGATAACCTCACAAATTATTTGGACATTTTATTTAAAATACCGGTTATTTTTTAAATAAGGTGAATTTTTAACAACAAATTTTTCACTTTTATGTAATTTATTACTTTTCAAATAATAATAATAATAATAAAATAATATACTAATAAATATCAATTTTCGACTAATCAACAAAACATATGTATTTTAATTTTTATCAATAAAAAAAATAATTATATTTAGGTTATGAATATATTTTTTCTGCAATAAACAAACATTACTAATACTATATAAATAATCATACATAAATACACAACGATTATTATAAGTCGGTGTTAGTAGCCAATCAGAACGCTTTTATTGCGATAACAATGTACAACAATGTACATAACAACAACTTCTTTTTAAAATAGGATAATTGAAGTGTCATTCTTTTCTTCAATAATTACTTTATATATCTATCATAATAAATATTTTTCCTTGCTATTTAGTTATAAGATCTGTGTAGAGATTTTAAAGTTGATTAAAAGTTGATTAAAAGTTGAATTAAACATAAAAGAAATATTTTTTATTATAATAATCAATAAAAAATAGAATATTAGGTGCAACCTTGGGTGCAACATATTTAAAATTTAAATTTAAATCAAAGTGTCAAATGAAAAAATTTCATCCAATCACGATAAACTGCTCGTTGTCACGTGATCCCGCGCGTTGGCGCGTTTTCTACTATATAATTTTTTTATGTGATTCATGATTCATCAGTAAACAAAGTAAACAGTTATTTGTAAAATTGTAAAGTGTGCTTTTAAGAATGAACATTCGTAATTTCTTATAACTTATATATTTGGTTTATAATTATTTAAATAAAATAGTCAAGTTATTTCATTTTTAAAGTTATTAACAAGGATCTGACGCATGATAATAGTGTACTTATAAATTTCATGAATTTAATGATTTTTTAGGTTATTAAACACCATTAACATTAAAATTTTATTCTTGTCATTTCAATTCAATAATCAAGTTTTTATGTGATAAATCGAGTAAACAGGGTACGGAATTTTGCTAAATAAAATATTCTTATTGTCCTTCGTTACCAGTCAAGATTAATACAAGTTATATATTTATGAAAATATTGAAAATTTTTGTTGATTAATTTATCATAAAATTGTGTATCAATTATTGATTGCAGGTATGATCAATCTTATTATACAACTAATAAAATATTGATAATATTAAAAAATTAAAAATATTCTAAGATATATAATTACTGAATTAAATATCTATTTTCAGGTGAAAATCTTAGCATATCATTGTGAATTTTGGATACACATTTTTCAATAAAAACCAAAATGGATGGTAGCAAAATCAAAGAATCTAATATTATAAAATGTGTTGACGAAAATCTTTTAGGTAATATTAAAAAAGAAATTGTTGATGAAGAGGACACAGAAATCTACAATGATAAAAGTTCAATACGCTTAAGAATCAGGAATACATATGAATGTAATTTTTGCAATCAGAAATTTTCAAATAAAAGTAATTGGCAATTACATTTACAATCACATATTAGAAAAATGCCATTAAAATGTAATTATTGTGATAAAGTATTTGCCTCGCAGCTTTATTTAAAAAAACATGAAAATACACATTTAAAGGAAAAAAAAAGTTATCATAAATTGAAAAATAAAGATCAATATTCATGTAATTTATGCAGTAAGATATTTTATAGCGAAGTTGACATTATATCGCATATGTCTCATCATCCGAGTGCAATGCCATGTATATGTAAAACATGTGGCAAAGGTTTCTTAAAAAAGGCAAATTTAAAAAGTCATGTCAGAACTCATAAGAAACAAACTAATAATATTGATAGTAATAAACTTATGATTAATACGAAAAGTAATATATTTGTTAATAAAAACAATGTTAAAACTGGGGGTTTTAAAAATATGGATTCATTATTATCATTTCTTGAATTGGGCAGAGCTAGTAAACATGTCAATATTTTTGATGATAATCACACTAATGAAGACTTTGTTATTAATAAGCCATTAGATTATGTTAATTTCATGGATACATTTTATAATAAGTCAACTTTATTAGAATTTGAAGAAAATAATAATTCAGAATCAAAGTTATTAAAAAAAGTAAGATTTGCTGAAAAGGTTAGCTATTCTAATGATAATTTATCAGAGTATAATATTTAGACAAGAACTCGTTTAGTTCATAATTTGAGTTTAAATTAAACTTATTTTTTTTTTTTATATGTTTTTGCATAATTAAGTTATATTATTTTTTGCCATAAAATTATATACCTTAAATTAAGTGTTTATATTATGTAATGTAAAATCATATCTTTAAATGCATTCGATTCAATGAATTTTTAAAAAATTTTTATGTTCTTATCAATGTTTTAAACATAAAATTATGAAGTATAATAAAATTATTTCTTTGTTTTGAAAATTTTGTTTTATTTTTATTCATTTTTATTATACCTAAAACAAATAAAATTGATGTTTCTATTCAAAAGAATAAAATGTTGCCAAATTATTAGTACTGTAGATCCTCGAGCAATGACAAATCATATGAGTTTAAAATTTTTACCATTTTATGCATCATTTCTGCCTTCAACAAATAAAAAAAGAATGGAGGTTTTTATTTTTTGACAGAAAAATTAAATAAAAAAAATATTAAATGTTGAGAAATAATAAATTTCTTAAAATTAGACTCCCGTATGGGAAAAATTTAGGTATTGTTTCTAAATAAAAAAAAAATTCTTGCTTAAAAAAAAATGTTCATAAAATTAGGTATCAAATCCAAATAATCCAATAATAATAAATTTCCTAAAACTAGAACTCCCGTGGAAAAAATTTTGTTGATTTTTTATTTACATTGCAAAAAATTAAAAGATAATTAGGTATCAGATTCAAAAAATCGAGTAAAAACGATATTTCTAAATTATCAATAGTGGTAAACAATTTATCACCCATATTTAATTTCAAATTGATATTTCGAAAACTAATACTCTAATAAAATCAAAATTTCACCTATTACGCAATAATGGTTTCTCTAGAAGAACTAAAAATAACTTACCAACTGGGCTTGAATTAGACAGAAGTTTAACGGAAATTGGTTCAAAATAATAAAATAAGCAAAAAAATAATAAATTCAATAATTTTATTATTTTATTATACAATCTTCTAAAAATTTCGTCATCTTTATCCAATTATTCGATGGCGTATCCAGGGGAGGGGCGATCTCCCCCCCCCCCCCTTAATGCCTAGGGTGCCAATTTCATAAGGGGCGCAAAATTACAAAATACGCTATATAAATATTAAAGATGACCAGATTTAATATCAACTTTTAATTTGATGTATAGAAAGGACTTAACAGAACATTACATCTGTATATGCGGCACATAATATATGAAAATTCACTCGAGAGGTTCGTTGTCCTAAAAGAAAAATTTATTTTCAAAGATGAAAAAGGTTCTGAGATGAGGTACGTAGCATCAAGGAACAATAATCAGTATTTGCATTTAGATGCTGTATTAAATATTTTTTTTTGAGATAAATTTTGAAAATAAAAATAATGGTTTATTAATATTACGCGATTTGAGGGAGTCGGCGCGCGGTAGACTTGCTCCTTAGTATTATTAAAAAAATTATGAAAATAAATTTATTATATTGTTGGAAAAAATCGTTTTTATATTAGTATATTCAGGTTATAAAGTTTGACAGTAGAAACTGTTTATTCGCATAAGTAGAAACAGGTCGAGTATGGTCAGACAAATACGTAGCGCTGTATAAAAACGAATTATGAAAGAGTTTGCATTCTTATCACAAGTCAAAGCAATATAAAATTTATTGCTCAATTTAAAAATAGTGAACATTTTTCCCATTAGATTTTAAAATAATTTAGTATCAAGGAAAAGATAATTTTTAGTTTTTTTATTCCATTATACTTTACGAGTTATTAAATAAAAAAAAAAAATATTCCCTAAATTATAGCCGATTTAATCACTTTTTAGTACTGCTAAAAAATGTATAGCATCTTATGAGACCGAAAATTTGCTCCATAAAAACCCATTTATTTGTATAAGGTATCACTTTAATAGAAATGACTAAATGAATATTACCAAATTTTTATCGAAAAAAAAAAAATGGTTTTATTAAAATTGTTAACCAAAAATAAAGAATATAAACCATAGTTTAATTAAATTAAATTTTTCGCTTTTATACATTTATTTTTTTTTTGTATGACTACACTGTAAAAATTAACTTTCTTATATTAACAAAAAAATTAGAACATTTTCGAAAAATTAGTAAATATTCGAAAAAATTTGTAAATATATTCTGAAAAAATCTTTTATTTATACTAAATTTAGTATTAACAAAATATTCGAGTATACTGGATTTTTGTTTGTGGATTCGCAAGAAAAATTCATAATTTACAATTTTTTTCTCGAAAATTTACAAAAAATAGTTTTAAATTTCCGAAAAATAGTTGTGAATTTGCAACTTTTTTCGTAAAATCACAAAAAAAAATCGAGAATTCTCGAATTTTTCGATAATATACTAAATTTAGTAAATAAACGATTTTTTAGAATATATTTAAAAATTTTTTCGAATATTTACTAATTTTTCGAAAATGTTCTAATATTTTTGTTAATATAAGAAAGTTACTTTTTACAGTGTATAGTAATAGCAAAGAATATAATTTGGTAACATTCTATACATTTTTTTTACTGTGTAAGATCTTATAAAGGAAGAAAATCTGATAAATAATAGTACTAGAAAAACTAGCTTTTTAATAGCTGTCAAAATTGTAATTTTTACTAAAAATAATTGAATAGGTCTCAAAAATTTTCTGCAAGCTTCAAGTTTCTAAAAACTCTTTAATTGTTTCTTTTTTTATAAATAGTTTTTAAGATATCAATTTTCAAAGATAATAATAATAATTGATTTTTTGAATCTTGAAATTGTGGCATAAAAATAGCACTTAATTTTGATAAAATGTAGAATAAATTCATCATTTTAAAATTTTTTGGAATAAATTTTTATTTTTATTTTTATACCTAATTTTTTTTTGCATTAAGTGAATGTATTTAGCCAACTTGAAATACTTCTAAATTAGGAATGTTTTATTTCCGCATTATTCATAAACGATTAATTCATAATTAGAATTTCCATAAACCCATGAAATGTGCTAATTCTCCTTTGCAAATTTTATGAATATTGCAAACACACCCTTAGAAAATGGTAGTTTTTGCTTAAATTTCGAAGGGAAAGGCTTCAATTTTAGAAATCAGTGATCCATAAAACACGTAGCAGACCTTTTATTCTTTTTATCTTATTATCTTATAAATATTGTATAAATATCATGTCAAAATATATGTTATTTGATATTTTGTGTTTTTAACGCTTTTATTTCGGTAAATTGGTCATAATTCCGCATTTTATAACAAGTTTAGAAGGGTATTTTACATAAATTCATATTAATCATTAATTCTGTTGATATGTTTTCAGATATCAAATGAAAACGGCCAGCAGAACTACTATTGAAAGCCTCAATAATGATTGTTTGATTTATATATTTGAATACTTGTCCATAAAAGAAAAATTACAGCTGGAACTGGTAAATAGAAGATTGAATGAAGTAGCCAAAATGTCGTGGAGTTGTGTTAAAAACCTTGAAGTTTATACTCATAATAATTTTAATTCTGAAAACAATCAAAAGTTTTCAAGCAATATAGAGTTTTGATTTCGCCTTCAATTTCTAACAAAGAAAAAAACACAATTATTTTAAAAAAACATTTTGAATTATTGTGGCAAATATTTGATCGAACTAAAATTCAACGAGTGCTCAAGTGTTGTGAATAGGGGTGTGCGGTTACCCGACCCGAAACTTCGGGCGGTCTTGGATTTTTTCGGGTCGGGTCGGTTCGGTCTTCGGTTATACCCGAAAAGCTTCAGGGGTTTGAAGGTATAGTTTTAAGGTGGGAAATTTCCTTGGCATTACGATTCTATCATACTTTTTGTTAAAAATTTCCATTCGCTCTTAAAAATGAGAATAAAAGGGTAAAAAAATGACTTGCTAAAAAAAAAGGATAATTTTTATTAACTTTAAGTTATTATTTATTTTTTTATGTAAATTAAGTAAATAAATAAATAAATTTGCATTTTTTTAAACATTTTATATGCTATGTTTATAATGATAAAAAATAATGAAACCTATTCCCAAATTAATCGGTCGGTAATCCCCTCCTCCACTTGCCAACCCGTGTCAGTTTTTGGACTTCACTTAGAAATTATTATAAGAAGAACGTGACTTTACATCGGGATGCGAGAGGTCTCAAAAAATTTATAATAATAAAATACACCTAAAAAAAATTATTTAGACAGGTTTGAACGCGTTTCAACGATTAAAATGAAAAAAACGCATTTTCGGGTATAACCGAAGACCGACCCGACCCGACCCGACCCGAAAAAAATAAGATCGGTCTTTCGGGCGGGTGCCCGAAAATTCGGGTAACCTAGTTGTGAAATATTCAAAATTAAATAAAATACTTTATACTGTCAAAAAAATGTACAAAATTAACATCGTTAATCATAAACGATAATTGCGTCTCTGGTGAATCACTTGAAGTTTTCTTCAAAAACATCAAAAATTTATGTTCTTTGACTCTAAAAAATTTATATGTACTTGAAGAAGATAGTGAATTAGTATTAGAAAACATTTTATCAAATTTAAAAAATTAAAAAAAACTTTAGTTACTTTACTGCAGTGAGGAAGTTGAAAGTCAAATTTTTGAAGCATTTAATTCAATTCAATTTGAAAGTTTACTAGACTTTTCTAAGAAAGTTTTGAAAATTATTTAATAAGAAATCCAAATTTTGAGTCTTTTATCGGAAAGCAAAAAAAGTTACAAACAATATCAATAAATGATTGGTATTTTGATTCGCAAAAGACTGATGAACTACCGTACGAACGATTAAAAGTTTTGAAATTAAAATTTTCCAATTATGAAGAAGTTGATTATAATATTCAACCTTTACTTAAAAATTTACTAATGCATTTCAAAAACTTAGAGACTTTAATTTTTGATTTAAATACTTTTAATTATTCTTTATTAAGAACCATAACTAATTCCGTCAGTGAAAATATAAAAAACATCGAACTTTGTTTCTCGAATTTCAAATTAGGTTGGAATGAATCCATGGTTAATTGCAGTAGGTTAAAAAATCTTGAATCTTTTAAAGTTTTTGCAAAGTATGAATGTGAAAGTTAATTTTGTAATTATAAATTGTTGAATGTGTATCATTTAATAAGTAAGAATTTAAATATAGAAGATTTTAGAATTTAATTAAATTACTGGTTTTTATGATACTATAAAAAATTGTTTTAAAGACTCCGAGAAATATTAAATACTAATAAATTAATAAATGATTCTTTATTAGCTCATTGTATAAAATTAATAAAGTTAAAAATTATTCTAAATTAGTACAAGTTTTATAAAATGTTATGTTCAAGACAACTTGTTGCATGCATAAAAATGAAAGTATTTAAAAAATGTTTTGATTTATACTCATGTCAAATTCTGATTTTACTTTAGTCAATAAAAAATTGTTATTTATTAATGAATCATTTTTTTTATATCTTTTTGTCACGTCCGCTGATCATAACCGATCCACGATCCCCAACATATAAATTTAATTACTATTAAATTCTCTTCTCAGTTCTCTTGGTATTTCAGTTGATAGAATAATCAAAATAAAGATAATCGATTCAAATCCTTTTCTTAAAAAGGACGTGTTGATCGCAACAGTAACTATTGTACATTGTTATAGCTAAAGACTCATTCTGATTGGCTCTCACATTAATGTACACAATACATACACAAATGCAAATTTTAAATGTAATAACATAAACATCAAGTCAACCCAAAAAGTTAGGTTATTTTAATTTATGTTTAATATAATTTACAGTTATAAATTATGCTATAGATAATTACTTGATTGGTTATTAATAATTAATAATAAATAATTTTACATCAATAAAAAATTCATGGGAAGCCTATGCATATATAACCTATCTTAAAATTTAAATTGTTGGTAAATTATTATTGTTTTTATACATATAATGTTTAAAGTAAACCTCAAAATTGTGTAAATTATGTTGTTATCATATGTTTTTGAATATTATGATTCATATAAAAATATGCATTTTTGATAGTTATAATATAACATTTTAATAACTATGCTCCTAAATTTTAATAACGTGTGAAAAAATTAGATTTTAATATATGAAAAGGAGCATATATTTAAAAGCAGGGGTTCTCCAACAGGTCCAGTAATCGAGGTGGTAAGAGGATGTGAAATAAGACTTATAATTTGAGTTTTGGTATTTAAAATAATTTCAATTTAGGTACTGAATAAATTTAAAAATATTTGACCTCTGGGGGGGGGGGGGGTTTTGAGCAACTTAAATGAAAGAAAATCTAAGGGTACTTTTAGATCCTTGATTCTGAAAATCAAAGTTTAACTCAGGCAAAATTTGTTTAAGAGCCTTAAATATAAGCAAAATTTTGCAGCATTAACTAACTGTAAGAAGATTTAGCCTACTGCATAGGTAATTAGAACTGCTAATTTCGAATTTCAAGGTCCCGTGCATATGGAATGGGTCATAATACAGGCGCCAGCAATACTAATTTCACCCAAGAATTAAATTTCTTTTTCCGAGTATAAAAAAAGGTGGTATTTATGTTTTTTGGCCCGCTGAACACGAATCCGGGGTCCATTTTGCGAATTTCGTGGTCAATTTTTTGTTATTAACAAATTATTGGCCAATTTTGCAATAATACCACCTATTTTTATCCTCGGAAAAAGAAATTTAATTTCTTAATTTTTGGGCGAGATTAGTATGGCTGGCGCCTAGACTATCAAACACCCTTAAATTACTAAAAAAACGTCTTTTGAGGAGTGGTCCTTAGATATTCGCAAGACTTGAGAATTTTTCACATGCAAAACCCTAAAATTTGAGATCTGTGACCCGAGGAAGTTACTTGGAGCAAAATTTTGTTATGACTTGCGAATACAGATAAGTTATTCCTGGTGAAGGGTTTTTTTTTATTAAAGGGTGGTTGATTCATTGCAATCTTTATTCAATAACCTAAATCTCATTACAGTTTGTGAAATTTGCAATAACGCCCTTACTGAGCTGTGCTTTTTGTTCACTTAAGGGTTTTAGACAAATAAATCACAGGAGCAAAACATCGATTTTCGGTATCAGCGACTCAAAAAGCCTTAACAGACCGTTTCTTATCTTGGTTATCAATAACAACCGTAAAACTGTCATTTAACTGGAGTTGGGGTTTCAAAATTTTAGTTCCTTAAATATTTTTAAATGGCATAATGTTTTTATTTATTTTGCATTTGGTATGAAATACTCCATTTTAGTATTTAAGGGGCATAAATCAAGGGACTTAAATCAAAAGATTATAAACAAAATTTCCTAAGGGAGTTTAAAACAGGGTGTCTGGAATTCTGCAAATTCAGGAAATTTATTTTAGCTCAAGGGAAATCAGGTGAAGACAGAGAATATATCTATTTGTTCTACAAGGGGAAAAAAGTAAGATTTGGCTTTCAATGCAGTTGTATGCACGACTAAGCGTAGCGAACGAGTGCAGACAACATTGAAAGTAAAATTTCCTACATTTTTTCCCGTGTTCAACACATATAGTTTTTCATTAAAAGCGAAAAAAAGATCGCCCGAAAGCAAGAAAGTACATCTTTTTTGCAGCGTATAATGAAAATTTGTTCTCTTTTTTTTTTGGAAAAGGAAACAATTACACGCATTAAACACTACAGTTTTAGTTGTAAATTTAAAATTTATATTAGGTCTTCAAAAATAGTTTGAAATTAAAAAATTTTTTTTATTGCTCTAAAATCTTTTCTATTCATATATACTTACAGTCCATCCTGCAAAATTAGACTTTTTATAATAAATTATTTAAGTAATTCTTGGTGAAAATGACCTATAAGAAAGTTTAATGTTTCGAATGTTGAAAAATCCAATTTCGCTGGATTTGGTATGTGAAAATATGACACCGTAGCATTTTTAAGGGTCTAGATTAAAAATTTTTGAAGCAGCATCTGTTTTTTGAGTTAAAAATATTTTCAAATTTTTAAGGAAAATCTAGGTAAATTTTCTATTTCATTTTTTTTTCACTCTGAATAAAGCTTAAAAACTATTTTTAATCATAGGAATTAGCTGAAACTTCCTCCTGAAAGTCATTTTGGACGTCAGTTTGTGGAAAAACATAGAGGAAATCGAAAATTTAAAAATCAAGGTAGAATTTTCATTTCATGATATAAAAAGTTGGGAAATTTAAAACCTCGGAAATTGGAAAATTATAAATTTATTTTTAATGTTTTTCAATACTAAAATGGTTAAATAACCAGCAATATAAAAAAAAATTTTTTTTAAGGTAACAGAAATTTTAAAGTAAAAAAAAAGAAAAGAATTTCCCAGTGTTTGAAAAATCTGTATTACAAAAAAAAAAATAATTTGCCATTAGTTTTTTTAGTTTTTTTCGGCTTTCCGTGATATTTTTCCACAAACTGACGGGCGAAATGACTTCCAGTAGGAAGATCCAGCTATTTCTTATGGTTGAAAATAGATTTTGAGCTTTATTCAGAGTAAGAAAATTGAACTAGAAAATTTACTTAGATTTTCTTTAAAAATTTGAAAATATTTTTAATACAAAAACAGCTGCTGTTTCAAAAATTTTTAATCTACAACCATGAAATTTGGAACGGTGTCATATCCATCAAAATCAGATTTTTCCAAATCTAGACATTTACCTTCATTCTATCTTTTAGGTCATTTCCATTCAGAATTACTGAAATAGTTTCTTATAAAAAATTAATTTTGTAGATTTTTGTGTACTTTTGGTCATAAAAAGTCCCCAGTTCCAAGGATTTTGCTTTTGCTTTGCAAATACATGTAATCATCTCAATTTTTCCATTTATATAACATGGGAATATTGACTTTTCTTTCTAATTTTTTAACGTGCTGAAAAATTTTTTTTAAACACTACCAAACAGATAGAAAATGATGTTTAGACATATAAAAACTGATCCCGAAAATCGTGGATGTCCCTGAACACTTTATTTTAGCAAAATAAAATAGCGATTTTTAAAAATTTTATTCAAAAAAATATCGAGGTAAAGGAATATCACTTAATTAAGAAAATCTTTTTTCAGGATGTTTATTCGTCTATGTAAATTCCTAATCAATATAAATTACAGTCACAATAGTTAATTCGTAATTTCTTAAGTATAAAAAAGTTATTATCATCTTAAAAATAACTTTAATGAATTTAAATATTTCTTACTGAACAGAAGTCTAATACAGAAAATGTAGTCTCTGCGCGAAGCGCAGTTGAATCTAGTACTTATAAATTTTATAGAGTCATTCTTAGTGAATTCAGCAAAAGTTTCCAGGTCGGGTCGCTGAAACTGGCTAAAAAGTTTTTTTTCCAATTACCTATTCAAAATGGACTATGTTCAAATTTTAGCCCTTAATATTGAAAACTAAGCCCGGGGTGAATTTTTGAAAAAAAAACACGTTTTCATCTTTCCTCAGCTGCTCATTCTTCTTTTATATGTCATTCCTTCTTGAAACGATTAAAAATTATGAAAAAAGAGGTAATATAGTAAAATTTCCTCAGAAATCCAGTCCTGTCATTAGTTTTTGAAAATTCCTACACGGGGAGCCGGAAAATCGAAAAATTTACGGAAGCTACAGTAAAATTGTATATCCGAGTTTTTTATTAAGCTTCTCAGAAAAAGCGTGTTTTTATATATATTTTCGGATGCGATATCAAACTAGATGCGATCGAACTTCCTAGACCCTAAAATAATCGAAAAATCGTAAATTTTCCTCAATTTTTCTCATTTTTTTTTCAGTTTTTTGAATTTTCCCGCTCTAAATGACTCCGAATGATTTAAATAAGGGAAAATTCGGATTCCCAGGGAAATTTTACATACTTTCTTTATTTGAATATTTTTTAGTCTTTAATGTAAACGAGCTCACACCAAATGCCTCAAATACAAAAGTCGGATTTTCATCATTTTCATCAGTTTTTCTGAATTTTCCCGCACTAAATGACCTCGTACGAGTCAAATAAGTTTAGATTTGAATTCTCCAGGAAATTTCATATAACTTCTATACCGAGTTCTATACTATGAAAATCCTTAGGCTTTAGTATAAACGAGTTCATAGCAATGGATTTAAAAAATTCTGATTTTCCTTGTTTTTTATTACATTTTTTTGTATTTGTGCGGTTACTTTAAGGAGTTAGGAGGGTAAATAGAAAATTTGAGTCAGTATCCACATTACCGACGCTATTTTTTTTTTATAATTTGCAGTTTAAAATAAAATTAGTCGTAAAAATATTAAAAAATGTGTTATTATGTAATATTATTGCAAAAAAAAGTTATTTTAATTTTATAAATTATGAAAAAACATTATTATTTTAGGTTATGTTACTTACCAAAACTTGGTTTTTACCGAATAATTAATGATTGAATGTGGTAACCTAGATAAAATAAATGGAAACATAATCTTTGACAATTTATTTATGATATTTAATTAGTTTCATCTCCCTGTGTCATCACTATCATACTTTTTGTAAGCTCCAAATATGAATTTCCATAAGAGCAATGTTAAACTGCCTATTTTTAATTTGCAATAAAATGAAAATTAATGTGGTAACAAAGGTAAAACTAAGTTCTATTCAACTTTAAAAATGTTTAAATTTAATAATTTTCCAGTTTCATTTAGTTCTGTCATCATTTTTATTTACCCTCCTAACTCCTGAACAAACATAACCAGTAGCACTACTCTCTGGCTCAGAATGCTAACTCCCTAAATCAAGGAACTTTCTACATTACCTGGGGGTTTTCGAGGTTGAGAAAATCATTTTTATGGATGAAAATTTTAATTTTTTCACCCTAGCATTTTTTCCAATTTTCCAAGATGGCAGATTAAAAAACATAATAAGCTTTTTACATTGCCTGAAGGTTTTCGAGGTCGTTAAAACGTTTTTATTAATGAAATTTTTCATTATTTGACCCAGAATATTTTCCGATTTTCCAATATGGCGGAACGAAAAACATGAAGAGGAACTTTCTATATTTCCTGGGGATTTTCGAGCTTAAGAAAAACGTTTTAAATTATGAAAATATTTTTACCCTAGCATATTTAATTCATAAAAGCGTTTGTCTCGACCTCGAAAACCCCTAGATAATATATGTTTTTTGTTCCGTAATATTGGAAAATCGAAAAATATGCTAGTGTGAAAAAATAAATGTTTTGATCAATGAAAACGTTTTTCTCATCCTCAAAAACACCCAGGCAATGTAAAACACCCTGCCAACTAGCTGACACAAAGGTTCCTCAAACAATGAGCTTAATAATTCAATATGCTACAAATATCACCGATTACAAGCATGCAATCATACATACATTTCTATATTAACTTTTCAAAGTTTTTTTTATTGATTAAAAATTTTGAAACAAATTTAAAAAAAATTAATTATCAGATTCGAGATATCGAGTAAAAACCATATTTTCAAATATAAGTACTTTCATGGAACTGAATGAAGTATTACATCCAGAAACAAACAAAAATATTGCAGTTTTTAAAATGTTGTTGTTTTTTTAATTTTGAGAAAAAAATTTTGAAAACATTTTGTATCAGATCCAAAAAATTACTAAAAACAAACTTCCTAAAACTAGTACTCTCATAGAAATAAATTAGGTATTAAGTCCAAAGAGAAAAAAACGAGCCGAAAAAAAAAGACCCCGAAAACCTTAGCCCAGTCATTTTTATGCAAATTAGATAAACATCTTATGGAATATATAGAAAAAACGCGAAAATGTGTTTATTAGAATTTAGATGCCGATAAATGGCATTCGGAGAAAGCTTTCGGGGCGGCACTTAGATATTCGTATTCAACAAACTCAAAAACATTACATATCGTAGGTTTAAAAAAAGTATCCCATGTTTTTTTTTTTATTAACTTGGAACATGTTTATAGGCGGGGGGTACTTCAATTGTGTCATTGGGGGGAGGGGAGGGATTAGATGTGCAATAGTTGGGGGAGCGGTTGAAATAAATTTAGAATAGTTTCGAAAACCCATATGATCCAAATTTAGACACTCAAAGTGGAAAAATAGAAAAAACACCACTTAGGGGTAATTTTTGCTAATTTAAGGATAAAATATAAATTTTTCATTAAAAAAATTCCCCAGATTCTTGTTCAGCGACCCGAAAAACCCTTATGGGTCAAATCTAGAGACTCAAAATGCGAATATACTTAAAAAATACCTTTTTTTTGGGTTGGTTTTTACAAATTAAAGGGTGTTTCCGGAAATATCTCCCAAAATAGACCCCAATTTTCGATCAGCGATCCAAAAACCTGTAGTAGGCCAAATCTTATGGTGGTCAGTAACTAAACCTCTAAGAAACCTCTAGAGACTAGCATATATATGTTATAAATAATTACATTTATATATCGGTAGTTCTTAGCTATTTTTACCCAAGTCTGAGGTCGATGTCTTGGATTTAAAAAATACCAATTGCACTGTGTTTGGTATGTAAAAATATGGTTACTGGCCAATTTTTAAGGCTCTAGGTGGCTTGGTTGCGATTTGGCAGCTGTTTTTCCAATTTTGATTTTTTTCGAATTCTCAGCCACCCGTTTACTTTTTATTTTCTGGACGCCCTAAATAAGCCTAAAAAATATTTTCTTTATAAAGGTGGGTAGTAAAAATTCCCGCCCAATCCGAATCTGACCATATTTTTTCGGAAAAACCTCAGGAAAAGCCGGAAAATCGGAAAAACTAAAGGAAACCGGAAAATACAAATTTCTCAAAAAGCGTCACTTTTTTTTTTTTTTTTTTATTTTTTTTACATGTGTTTTCCCATACTTTTCATGCTGGTAACCTCCTTTTTTGACCCATTTGCCTTTTAAGTACTTAAAAATCAATTTTAGGCTCAAAAAAAATGAATTTAAAAATTGTTCATTTTCTAAATTTTCCAATTTTCTCGCTTTTCCTGATAGAAAATGAAAAATCTGACTTGATTTTCGGATTCCTCAGGAAATTTTACATTGAAAACCTTCTTGGGTAAAATTTTAGAGGCCTTTGTGACGCTGTAAAAAAAAGAAAAACAAAATAACCTGCTAAAATCAAACATAATTAAACATAATTAAATTTTGCTATTGGTTCCTCATACAGGAACCTTTGTGATAGATGAAATTTTGATTTTTGATTTTTTGGCGTATAAGCACGTTTTGGGACCTCAGGAAGCTAAAAAACCGGTTTTTAAAAAAAGTCTGTATGTGTGTGTGTGTGTGTGTGTGTGTGTGTATGTATGTAACCGGTGAAATTTCACAACCATTATGGAATTAAGACCTAATTTTTTTTTCAAAAATTTTTTCATCAAAAAATCTCAAACTACTTTTTTTTTTTTTAATTTGGATGTAATACCTCATTTATTTCCATGAAAGTACTTATATTTGAAAGTACGATTTTTACTCGGTATCTGGAATCTGATAACTAATTTTTTGAAAATTTTTTTCTCAAAATTTTTTTCACAAAAAAATACAAAAAACACTAATTCTTTTTTTCTTTTTGGACGTAGTACCTAATTTATTTCTTTGAGAGTACTAGTTTTAGAAATATAGTTTATAGCATTTTTTTGGACCTGAAACCTAATTTTTTCAAAATTTTTTTCTCAAAATTTTTGTTGCCAAAAAATACAAAAAATGCCAAAATTTTTTTTATTTTAGGACGTAATACTTAGTTTTTTTCTATGAAAGTACTAATATTTGAAAATTTTGCAATCGGTGGTATTTAACAACCATTATGGAATTAAGATCTAATTTTTTTTTCAAAACTTTTTTCATCAAAAAATCTCAAACTACTTTTTTTTTTTTTTAATTTGGATGTAATACCTCATTTATTTCCATGAAAGTACTTATATTTGAAGGTACGATTTTTACTCGATATCTCGAATCTGATAACTAATTTTTTGAAAATTTTTTTCCCAAAATTTTTTTCACCAAAAAATACAAAAAAAACTTAATTTTTTTTTATTTTTGGATGTAGTACCTAATTGATTTCTATGAGAGTACTATTTTTAGAAATATCGTTTATAGTAATTTTTTGGACCTGAAACTTAATTATTTCAAAATTTTTTTCTTAAAATTAAAAAAACAAAAAAATTAAAAAATCTGTAATATTTTTTTTTTTTTTTAGTGTAATACTTCCTTTAATTCCATGAAAGTACTAATATTTGAGAATTTTGCAACCGGTGGTATTTAACAACCATTATGGAATTAAGAACTAATTTTTTTTTTCGAAAATTTTTTCATCAAGAGATTTCAAAATACTTTTTTTTTTTTTTAATTTAGGTGTAATACCTCATTTATTTCCATAAAAGTACTTATATTTGAAAGTATGGTTTTTACTCGATATCTCAAGTCTGATAATTAATTTTTTGAAAATTTTTTTCACAAAAAAATACAAAGAATACCAAATTTTTTTTTTGTTCGGACGTAGTACCTAATTAATTTCTATGAGAGTACTAGTTTTAGAAAGCTTATTCATAGTAATTTTTTGGATCTGATACCGAATTTTTTCAAAATTTTTTTCTCAATATTAATAAAACAAAAAAATTAAAAAATCTGTAATATTGTTTTTTTTTATGTGTAATACCTAGTTTATTGAAATTTTTTTCCAAAAATTTGTTAAATAAAAAACATTAAATGACAGCAACATTTTTTTTCTTTTAAAATACGGTATTTAACTTTTTTTTATGAAATACTGATATCTCAAATTATAATTTTTATTAGATAAAATAGACCATTATAAATATTTTGCTATTGTTAATGAGGAACCATAGTGCCAATCACTCGTTTTTTTTTATTTCTCAGGCTTTTTTGACTGTATTTGTTTAGGTTTTTCTCTATTTTACATATTTTTTCATTATAAGTAAACTTGTTTTATAAAAATTTTAACCTATTCAAATGGTTTCATGCAAGTGGATCCAACGTTTATAAAAATACAATAATTTTGATACCTATTTAAATTTTTTATATTATGTTTTTTTATTTCTCAGGCCTTTTGGACTGTATTTGTTTAAGTTTTTCTCTATTTTATATATTTTTCTATTATAAGTAAACTTGGTTTATAAGAATTTTAACCAATTCAAATGGTTTCATGAAAGTGGATCCACCTTTTCTAAATATACAATAATTTTAATACTTATTTAATTTATTTATATCTTGTTTTTTAATTACGCTGGCCTGGTGGGCCGTATTTGTTTTAGTTTTCCTCTACATAGAATATTCTCTTATTATTAGTAAACTTTGTTTATAAAAATTTTAACAAATTAAATGGTTTCAAGCAAGTAGATCCAAAGATTCTAAAAATACAATATTTTTGATACCTATTTATATTTTTATATCTTGTTTTTTTATTTCTCAGGCCTTTTGGACTGTATTTGTTAAGGTTTTTCTCTATTTTACATATTTTTTCATTATAAGTAAACTTGTTTTATAAAAATTTTAACCTATTCAAATGGTTTCATGCAAGTGGATCCAACGTTTATAAAAATACAATAATTTTGATACCTATTTAAATTTTTTATATTATGTTTTTTTATTTCTCAGGCCTTTTGGACTGTATTTGTTTAAGAATTTCTCTATTTTATATATTTTTCTATTATAAGTAAACTTGGATTATAAGAATTTTAACCAATTCAAATGGTTTCATGAAAGTGGATCCACCTTTTCTAAATATACAATAATTTTAATACTTATTTAATTTATTTATATCTTGTTTTTTAATTACGCTGGCCTGGTGGGCCGTATTTGTTTTAGTTTTCCTCTACATAGAATATTCTCTTATTATTAGTAAACTTGGTTTATAAAAATTTTAACCAATTCAAATGGTTTCGAGCAAGTAGATCCAAAGATTCTAAAAATACAATATTTTTGATACCTATTTATATTTTTATATCTTGTTTTTTTATTTCTCAGGCCTTTTGGACTGTATTTGTTAAGGTTTTTCTCTATTTTACATATTTTTTCATTATAAGTAAACTTGTTTTATAAAAATTTTAACCTATTCAAATGGTTTCATGAAAGTGGATCCACCTTTTCTAAATATACAATAATTTTAATACTTATTTAATTTATTTATATCTTGTTTTTTAATTACGCTGGCCTGAAGGGCCGTATTTGTTTAGGTTTTTCTCTACGTAGAATATTCTCTCATTATTAGTAAACTGAGTTTATAAAAATTTTAACCAATTCAAATGGTTTCATGCAAGTGGATCCAACGATTATAAAAATACAATAATTTTGATACCTAATTAAATTTTTTATATCTTGTTTTTTTATTTCTCAGGCCTTTTGGACTGTATTGGTTTAGGTTTTTCTCTATTTTACATATTTATTCATTATAAGTAAACTTGTTTTATAAAAATTTTAACCTATTCAAATGGTTTCATGAAAGTGAATCCACCTTATCTAAATATACATTAATTTTAATACTTATTTAATTTATTTATATCTTGTTTTTTAATTACGCTGGCCTCAAGGGCCATATTTGTTTAAGTTTTTCTCTACGTAGAATATTCTCTCATTATTTGTAAAATGGGTTTATAAAAATTTTAACCAATTCAAATGGTTTTATGCAAGTAGATCCAACGTTTATAAAATTACAATAATTTTGATACCTAATTAAATTTTTTATATCTTGTTTTTTTTTTTCTCAGGCCTTTTGGACTGTATTTGTTTAGGTTTTTCTCTATTTCACATATTTTTTCATTATAAGTAAACTTGTTTTATGAAAATTTCAACCTATTCTAATGGTTTCATGCAAGTGGATCCAACGTTTATAAAAATACAATAATTTTGATACCTATTTAAATTTTTTATATTATGTTTTTTTATTTCTCAGGCCTTTTGGACTGTATTTGTTAAGGTTTTTCTCTATTTTACATATTTTTTTATTATAAGTAAACTTGTTTTATAAAAATTTTAACCTATTCAAATGGTTTCGTGAAAGTGGATCCACCTTTTCTAAATATACAATAATTTTAATACTTATTTAATTTATTTATATCTTGTTTTTTAATTACGCTGGCCTGGTGGGCCGTATTTGTTTTAGTTTTCCTCTACATAGAATATTCTCTTATTATTAGTAAACTTCGTTTATAAAAATTTTAACCAATTCAAATGGTTTCAAGCAAGTAGATCCAAAGATTCTAAAAATACAATATTTTTGATACCTATTTATATTTTTATATCTTGTTTTTTTATTTCTCAGGCCTTTTGGACTGTATTTGTTAAGGTTTTTCTCTATTTTACATATTTTTTCATTATAAGTAAACTTGTATTATAAAAATTTTAACCTATTCAAATGGTTTCATGAAAGTGGATCCACCTTTTCTAAATATACAATAATTTTAATACTTTTTTAATTTATTTATATCTTGTTTTTTAATTACGCTGGCCTGAAGGGCCGTATTTGTTTTAGTTTTCCTCTACGTAGAATATTCTCTTATTATTAGTAAACTTGGTTTATAAAATTTTTAACCAATTCAAATGGTTTCATGCAAGTAGATCCAAAGATTCTAAAAATACAATATTTTTGATACCTATTTAAATTTTTATATCTTATTTTTTTATTTCTCAGGCCTTTTGGACTGTATTTGTTAAGGTTTTTCTCTATTTTACATATTTTTTCATTATAAGTAAACTTGTTTTATAAAAGTATTAACCTATTCAAATGGTTTCATGAAAGTGGATCCACCTTTTCTAAATATACAATAATTTTAATACTTTTTTAATTTATTTATATCTTGTTTTTTAATTACGCTGGCCTGAAGGGCCGTATTTGTTTTAGTTTTCCTCTACGTAGAATATTCTCTTATTATTAGTAAACTTGGTTTATAAAATTTTTAACCAATTCAAATGGTTTCATGCAAGTAGATCCAAAGATTCTAAAAATACAATATTTTTGATACCTATTTAAATTTTTATATCTTGTTTTTTTATTTCTCAGGCCTTTTGGACTGTATTTGTTAAGGTTTTTCTCTATTTTACATATTTTTTCATTATAAGTAAACTTGTTTTATAAAAATTTTAACCTATTCAAATGGTTTCATGAAAGTGGATCCACCTTTTCTAAATATACAATAATTTTAATACTTATTTAATTTATTTATATCTTGTTTTTTAATTACGCTGGCCTGAAGGGCCGTATTTGTTTAAGTTTTTCTCTACGTAGAATATTCTCTCATTATTAGTAAAATTGGTTTATAAAAATTTTAACCAATTTTTATATCTTGTTTTTTTATTTCTCAGGCCTTTTGGACTGTATTTGTTAAGGTTTTTCTCTATTTTACATATTTTTTCATTATAAGTAAACTTGTTTTATAAAAATTTTAACCTATTCAAATGGTTTCATGAAAGTGGATCCACCTTTTCTAAATATACAATAATTTTAATACTTATTTAATTTATTTATATCTTGTTTTTTAATTACGCTGGCCTGGTGGGCCGTATTTGTTTTAGTTTTCCTCTACATAGAATATTCTCTTATTATTAGTAAACTTGGTTTATAAAAATTTTAACCAATTCAAATGGTTTCAAGCAAGTAGATCCAAAGATTCTAAAAATACAATATTTTTGATACCTATTTATATTTTTATATCTTGTTTTTTTATTTCTCAGGCCTTTTGGACTGTATTTGTTAAGGTATTTCTCTATTTTACATATTTTTTCATTATAAGTAAACTTGTTTTTTAAAAATTTTAACCTACTCAAATGGTTTCATGAAAGTGGATCCACCTTTTCTAAATATACAATAATTTTAATACTTATTTAATTTATTTATATCTTGTTTTTTAATTACGCTGGCCTGAAGGGCCGTATTTGTTTAAGTTTTTCTCTACGTAGAATATTCTCTCATTATTAGTAAAATTGGTTTATAAAAATTTTAACCAATTTTTATATCTTGTTTTTTTATTTCTCAGGCCTTTTGGACTGTATTTGTTAAGGTTTTTCTCTATTTTACATATTTTTTCATTATAAGTAAACTTGTTTTATAAAAATTTTAACCTATTCAAATGGTTTCATGAAAGTGGATCCACCTTTTCTAAATATACAATAATTTTAATGCTTATTTAATTTATTTATATCTTGTTTTTTAATTACGCTGGCCTGGTGGGCCGTATTTGTTTTAGTTTTCCTCTACATAGAATATTCTCTTATTATTAGTAAACTTGGTTTATAAAAATTTTAACCTATTCAAATGGTTTCATGCAAGTAGATCCAAAGATTCTAAAAATACATTATTTTTGATACCTATTTAAATTTTTATATCTTGTTTTTTTATTTCTTAGGCCTTTTGGACTGTATTTGTTAAGGTTTTTCTCTATTTTACATATTTTTTCATTATAAGTAAACTTGTTTTATAAAAATTTTAACCTATTCAAATGGTTTCATGAAAGTGGATCCACCTTTTCTAAATATACAATAATTTTAATACTTTTTTAATTTATTTATATCCTGTTTTTTAATTACGCTGGCCTGAAGGGCCGTATTTGTTTTAGTTTTCCTCTACGTAGAATATTCTCTTATTATTAGTAAACTTGGTTTATAAAAATTTTAACCAATTCAAATGGTTTCATGCAAGTAGATCCAAAGATTCTAAAAATACAGTATTTTTGATACCTATTTAAATTTTTATATCTTGTTTTTATATTTCTCAGGCTTTTTGGACTGTATTTGTTAAGGTTTTTCTCTATTTTACATATTTTTTCATTATAAGTAAACTTGTTTTATAAAAATTTTAACCTATTCAAATGGTTTCATGAAAGTGGATCCACCTTTTCTAAATATACAATAATTTTAATACTTATTTAATTTATTTATATCTTGTTTTTTAATTACGCTGGCCTGAAGGGCCGTATTTGTTTAAGTTTTTCTCTACGTAGAATATTCTCTCATTATTAGTAAAATTGGTTTATAAAAATTTTAACCAATTCAAATGAATTCATAAAAGTGGATCCAAAGATTCTAAAAATACAATATTTTTGATACCTATTTAAATTTTTATATCTTGTTTTTTTATTTCTCAGGCCTTTTGGACTGTATTTGTTAAGGTTTTTCTCTATTTTACATATTTTTTCATTATAAGTAAACTTGTTTTATAAAAATTTTAACCTATTCAAATGGTTTCATGAAAGTGGATCCACCTTTTCTAAATATACAATAATTTTAATACTTATTTAATTTATTTATATCTTGTTTTTTAATTACGCTGGCCTGAAGAGCCGTATTTGTTTTAGTTTTCCTCTACGTAGAATATTCTCTTATTATTAGTAAACTTGGTTAATAAAAATTTTAACCAATTCAAATGGTTTCATGCAAGTAGATCCAAAGATTCTAAAAATACATTATTTTTGATACCTATTTAAATTTTTATATCTTGTTTTTTTATTTCTCAGGCTTTTTGGACTGTATTTGTTAAGGTTTTTCTCTATTTTACATATTTTTTCATTATAAGTAAACTTGTTTTATAAAAGTTTTAACCTATTCAAATGGTTTCATGAAAGTGGATCCACCTTTTCTAAATATACAATAATTTTAATACTTATTTAATTTATTTATATCTTGTTTTTTAATTACGCTGGCCTGAAGGGCCGTATTTGTTTTAGGTTTCCTCTACGTAGAATATTCTCTTATTATTAGTAAACTTGGTTTATAAAAATTTTAACCAATTCAAATGGTTTCATGCAAGTAGATCCAAAGATTTATTCTATCAATATTTTTGATACCTATTTAAATTTTTATATCTTGTTTTTTTATTTCCCAGGCCTTTTGGACTGTATTTGTTAAGGTTTTTCTCTATTTTACATATTTTTTCATTATAAGTAAACTTGTTTTATAAAAATTTTAACCTATTCAAATGGTTTCATGCAAGTGGATCCAACGTTTATAAAAATACAATAATTTTGATACCTATTTAAATTTTTTATATTATGTTTTTTTATTTCTCAGGCCTTTTGGACTGTATTTGTTTAAGTTTTTCTCTATTTTATATATTTTTCTATTATAAGTAAACTTGGTTTATATAAATTTTAACCAATTCAAATGGTTTCATGAAAGTGGATCCACCTTTTCTAAATATACAATAATTTTAATACTTATTTAATTTATTTATATCTTGTTTTTTAATTACGCTGGCCTGGTGGGCCGTATTTGTTTTAGTTTTCCTCTACATAGAATATTCTCTTATTATTAGTAAACTTGGTTTATAAAAATTTTAACCAATTCAAATGGTTTCATGCAAGTAGATCCAAAGATTTATTCTATCAATATTTTTGATACCTATTTAAATTTTTATATCTTGTTTTTTTATTTCCCAAGCCTTTTGGACTGTATTTGTTAAGGTTTTTCTCTATTTTACATATTTTTTCATTATAAGTAAACTTGTTTTATAAAAATTTTAACCTATTCAAATGGTTTCATGCAAGTGGATCCAACGTTTATAAAAATACAATAATTTTGATACCTATTTAAATTTTTTATATTATGTTTTTTTATTTCTCAGGCCTTTTGGACTGTATTTGTTTAAGTTTTTCTCTATTTTATATATTTTTCTATTATAAGTAAACTTGGTTTATATAAATTTTAACCAATTCAAATGGTTTCATGAAAGTGGATCCACCTTTTCTAAATATACAATAATTTTAATACTTATTTAATTTATTTATATCTTGTTTTTTAATTACGCTGGCCTGAAGGGCCGTATTTGTTTTAGTTTTCCTCTACGTAGAATATTCTCTTATTATTAGTAAATTTGGTTTATAAAAATTTTAACCAATTCAAATGGTTTCATGCAAGTAGATCCAAAGATTCTAAAAATACAATATTTTTGATACCTATTTAAATTTTTATATCTTGTTTTTTTATTTCTCAGGCCTTTTGGACTGTATTTGTTAAGGTTTTTCTCTATTTTACATATTTTTTCATTATAAGTAAACTTGTTTTATAAAAATTTTAACCTATTCAAATGGTTTCATGAAAGTGGATCCACCTTTTCTAAATATACAATAATTTTAATACTTTTTTAATTTATTTATATCTTGTTTTTTAATTACGCTGGCCTGAAGGGCCGTATTTGTTTTAGTTTTCCTCTACGTAGAATATTCTCTTATTATTAGTAAACTTGGTTTATAAAAATTTTAACCAATTCAAATGGTTTCATGCAAGTAGATCCAAAGATTCTAAAAATACAATATTTTTGATACCTATTTAAATTTTTATATCTTGTTTTTATATTTCTCAGGCTTTTTGGACTGTATTTGTTAAGGTTTTTCTCTATTTTACATATTTTTTCATTATAAGTAAACTTGTTTTATAAAAATTTTAACCTATTCAAATGGTTTCATGAAAGTGGATCCACCTTTTCTAAATATACAATAATTTTAATACTTATTTAATTTATTTATATCTTGTTTTTTAATTACGCTGGCCTGAAGGGCCGTATTTGTTTAAGTTTTTCTCTACGTAGAATATTCTCTCATTATTAGTAAAATTGGTTTATAAAAATTTTAACCAATTCAAATGAATTCATAAAAGTGGATCCAAAGATTCTAAAAATACAATATTTTTGATACCTATTTAAATTTTTATATCTTGTTTTTTTATTTCTCAGGCCTTTTGGACTGTATTTGTTAAGGTTTTTCTCTATTTTACATATTTTTTCATTATAAGTAAACTTGTTTTATAAAAATTTTAACCTATTCAAATGGTTTCATGAAAGTGGATCCACCTTTTCTAAATATACAATAATATTAATACTTATTTAATTTATTTATATCTTGTTATTTAATTACGCTGGCCTGGTGGGCCGTATTTGTTTTAGTTTTCCTCTACGTAGAATATTCTCTTATTATTAGTAAACTTGGTATATGAAAATTTTAACCAATTCAAATGGTTTCATGCAAGTAGATCCAAAGATTCTAAAAATACAATATTTTTGATACCTATTTAAATTTTTATATCTTGTTTTTTTATTTCTCAGGCCTTTTGGACTGTATTTGTTAAGGTTTTTCTCTATTTTACATATTTTTTCATTATAAGTAAACTTGTTTTATAAAAATTTTAACCTATTCAAATGGTTTCATGAAAGTGGATCCACCTTTTCTAAATATACAATAATTTTAATACTTATTTAATTTATTTATATCTTGTTTTTTAATTACGCTGGCCTGAAGGGCCGTATTTGTTTTAGTTTTCCTCTACGTAGAATATTCTCTTATTATTAGTAAACTTGGTTTATAAAAATTTTAACCAATTCAAATGGTTTCATGCAAGTAGATCCAAAGATTCTAAAAATACAATATTTTTGATAAGTATTTAAATTTTTATATCTTGTTTTTTTATTTCTCAGGCTTTTTGGACTGTATTTGTTAAGGTTTTTCTCTATTTTACATATTTTTTCATTATAAGTAAACTTGTTTTATAAAAATTTTAACCTATTCAAATGGTTTCATGAAAGTGGATCCACCTTTTCTAAATATACAATAATTTTAATACTTATTTAATTTATTTATATCTTGTTTTTTAATTACGCTGGCCTGAAGGGCCGTATTTGTTTAAGTTTTTCTCTACGTAGAATATTCTCTCATTATTAGTAAAATTGGTTTATAAAAATTTTAACCAATTCAAATGAATTCATAAAAGTGGATCCAAAGATTCTAAAAATACAATATTTTTGATACCTATTTAAATTTTTATATCTTGTTTTTTTATTTCTCAGGCCTTTTGGACTGTATTTGTTAAGGTTTTTCTCTATTTTACATATTTTTTCATTATAAGTAAACTTGTTTTATAAAAATTTTAACCTATTCAAATGGTTTCATGAAAGTGGATCCACCTTTTCTAAATATACAATAATATTAATACTTATTTAATTTATTTATATCTTGTTATTTAATTACGCTGGCCTGGTGGGCCGTATTTGTTTTAGTTTTCCTCTACGTAGAATATTCTCTTATTATTAGTAAACTTGGTATATGAAAATTTTAACCAATTCAAATGGTTTCATGCAAGTAGATCCAAAGATTCTAAAAATACAATATTTTTGATACCTATTTAAATTTTTATATCTTGTTTTTTTATTTCTCAGGCCTTTTGGACTGTATTTGTTAAGGTTTTTCTCTATTTTACATATTTTTTCATTATAAGTAAACTTGTTTTATAAAAATTTTAACCTATTCAAATGGTTTCATGAAAGTGGATCCACCTTTTCTAAATATACAATAATTTTAATACTTATTTAATTTATTTATATCTTGTTTTTTAATTACGCTGGCCTGAAGGGCCGTATTTGTTTTAGTTTTCCTCTACGTAGAATATTCTCTTATTATTAGTAAACTTGGTTTATAAAAATTTTAACCAATTCAAATGGTTTCATGCAAGTAGATCCAAAGATTCTAAAAATACAATATTTTTGATAAGTATTTAAATTTTTATATCTTGTTTTTTTATTTCTCAGGCTTTTTGGACTGTATTTGTTAAGGTTTTTCTCTATTTTACATATTTTTTCATTATAAGTAAACTTGTTTTATAAAAATTTTAACCTATTCAAATGGTTTCAAGCAAGTAGATCCAAAGATTCTAAAAATACAATATTTTTGATACCTATTTATATTTTTATATCTTGTTTTTTTATTTCTCAGGCCTTTTGAACTGTATTTGTTAAGGTTTTTCTCTATTTTACATATTTTTTCATTATAAGTAAACTTGGTTTATAAGAATTTTAACCAATTCAAATGGTTTCATGAAAGTGGATCCACCTTTTCTAAATATACAATAATTTTAATACTTATTTAATTTATTTATATCTTGTTTTTTAATTACGCTGGCCTGGTGGGCCGTAATTGTTTTAGTTTTCCTCTACATAGAATATTCTCTTATTATTAGTAAACTTGGTTTATAAAAATTTTAACCAATTCAAATGGTTTCATGCAAGTAGATCCAAAGATTCTAAAAATACAATATTTTTGATACCTATTTAAATTTTTATATCTTGTTTTTATATTTCTCAGGCTTTTTGGACTGTATTTGTTAAGGTTTTTCTCTATTTTACATATTTTTTCATTATAAGTAAACTTGTTTTATAAAAATTTTAACCTATTCAAATGGTTTCATGAAAGTGGATCCACCTTTTCTAAATATACAATAATTTTAATACTTATTTAATTTATTTATATCTTGTTTTTTAATTACGCTGGCCTGAAGGGCCGTATTTGTTTAAGTTTTTCTCTACGTAGAATATTCTCTCATTATTAGTAAAATTGGTTTATAAAAATTTTAACCAATTCAAATGAATTCATAAAAGTGGATCCAAAGATTCTAAAAATACAATATTTTTGATACCTATTTAAATTTTTATATCTTGTTTTTTTATTTCTCAGGCCTTTTGGACTGTATTTGTTAAGGTTTTTCTCTATTTTACATATTTTTTCATTATAAGTAAACTTGTTTTATAAAAATTTTAACCTATTCAAATGTTTTCATGAAAGTGGATCCACCTTTTCTAAATATACAATAATTTTAATACTTATTTAATTTATTTATATCTTGTTTTTTAATTACGCTGGCCTGAAGGGCCGTATTTGTTTTAGTTTTCCTCTACGTAGAATATTCTCTTATTATTAGTAAATTTGGTTTATAAAAATTTTAACCAATTCAAATGAATTCATAAAAATGGATCAAAAGATTCTAAAAATACAATATTTTTGATACCTATTTAAATTTTTATATCTTGTTTTTTTATTTCTCAGGCTTTTTGGACTGTATTTGTTAAGGTTTTTCTCTATTTTACATATTTTTTCATTATAAGTAAACTTGTTTTATAAAAATTTTAACCTATTCAAATGGTTTCATGAAAGTGGATCCACCTTTTCTAAATATACAATAATTTTAATACTTATTTAATTTATTTATATCTTGTTTTTTAATTACGCTGGCCTGAAGGGCCGTATTTGTTTAAGTTTTTCTCTACGTAGAATATTCTCTCATTATTAGTAAAATTGGTTTATAAAAATTTTAACCAATTCAAATGAATTCATAAAAGTGGATCCAAAGATTCTAAAAATACAATATTTTTGATACATATTTAAATTTTTATATCTTGTTTTTTTATTTCTCAGGCCTTTTGGACTGTATTTGTTAAGGTTTTTCTCTATTTTACATATTTTTTCATTATAAGTAAACTTGTTTTATAAAAATTTTAACCTATTCAAATGGTTTCATGAAAGTGGATCCACCTTTTCTAAATATACAATAATATTAATACTTATTTAATTTATTTATATCTTGTTTTTTAATTACGCTGGCCTGAAGGGCCGTATTTATTTAAGTTTTTCTTTACGTAGAATATTCTCTCATTATTAGTAAAATTGGTTTATAAGAATTTTAACCAATTCAAATGGTTTCATGAAAGTGGATCCACCTTTTCTAAATATACAATAATTTTAATACTTATTTAATTTATTTATATCTTGTTTTTTAATTACGCTGGCCTGGTGGGCCGTATTTGTTTTTGTTTTCCTCTACATAGAATATTCTCTTATTATTAGTAAACTTGGTTTATAAAAATTTTAACCAATTCAAATGGTTTCAAGCAAGTAGATCCAAAGATTCTAAAAATTCAATATTTTTGATACCTATTTATATTTTTATATCTTGTTTTTTTATTTCTCAGGCCTTTTGGACTGTATTTGAAAAGGTTTTTCTCTATTTTACATATTTTTTCATTATAAGTAAACTTGTTTTATAAAAATTTTAACCTATTCAAATGGTTTCATGAAAGTGGATCCACCTTTTCTAATTATACAATAATTTTAATACTTTTTTAATTTATTTATATCTTGTTTTTTAATTACGCTGGCCTGAAGGGCCGTATTTGTTTTAGTTTTCCTCTACGTAGAATATTCTCTTATTATTAGTAAACTTGGTTTATAAAAATTTTAACCAATTCAAATGGTTTCATGCAAGTAGATCCAAAGATTCTAAAAATACAATATTTTTGATACCTATTTAAATTTTTATATCTTGTTTTTTTATTTCTCAGGCTTTTTGGACTGTATTTGTTAAGGTTTTTCTCTATTTTACATATTTTTTCATTATAAGTAAACTTGTTTTATAAAAATTTTATCTATTCAAATGGTTTCATGAAAGTGGATCCACCTTTTCTAAATATACAATAATTTTAATACTTATTTAATTTATTTATATCTTGTTTTTTAATTACGCTGGCCTGGTGGGCCGTATTTGTTTTAGTTTTCCTCTACATAGAATATTCTCTTATTATTAGTAAATTTGGTTTATAAAAATTTTAACCAATTCAAATGGTTTCATGCAAGTAGATCCAAAGATTCTAAAAATACAATATTTTTGATACCTATTTATATTTTTATATCTTGTTTTTTTATTTCCCAGGCCTTTTGGACTGTATTTGCTAAGGTTTTTCTCTATTTTATATATTTTTCTATTATAAGTAAACTTGGTTTATAAGAATTTTAACCAATTCAAATGGTTTCATGAAAGTGGATCCACCTTTTCTAAATATACAATAATTTTAATACTTATTTAATTTATTTATATCTTGTTTTTTAATTACGCTGGCCTGGTGGGCCGTATTTGTTTTAGTTTTCCTCTACATAGAATATTCTCTTATTATTAGTAAACTTGGTTTATAAAAATTTTAACCAATTCAAATCGTTTCAAGCAAGTAGATCCAAAGTTTCTAATAATACAATATTTTTGATACCTATTTATATATTTATATCTTTTTTTTTTATTTCTCAGGCCTTTTGAACTGTATTTGTTAAGGTTTTTCTCTATTTTACATATTTTTTCATTATAAGTAAACTTGTTTTATAAAAATTTTAACCTATTCAAATGGTTTCATGAAAGTGGATCCACCTTTTCTAAATATACAATAATTTTAATACGTTTTTAATTTATTTATATCTTGTTTTTTAATTAAGCTGGCCTGAAGGGCCGTATATGTTTTAGTTTTCCTCTACGTAGAATATTCTCTTATTATTAGTAAACTTGGTTTATAAAAATTTTAACCAATTCAAATGGTTTCATGCAAGTAGATCCAAAGATTCTAAAAATACATTATTTTTGATACCTATTTAAATTTTTATATCTTGTTTTTTTATTTCTCAGGCTTTTTGGACTGTATTTGTTAAGGTTTTTCTCTATTTTACATATTTTTTCATTATAAGTAAACTTGTTTTATAAAAATTTTAACCTATTCAAATGTTTTCATGAAAGTGGATCCACCTTTTCTAAATATACAATAATTTTAATACTTATTTAATTTATTTATATCTTGTTTTTTAATTACGCTGGCCTGAAGGGCCGTATTTGTTTTAGTTTTCCTCTACGTAGAATATTCTCTTATTATTAGTAAATTTGGTTTATAAAAATTTTAACCAATTCAAATGGTTTCATGCAAGTAGATCCAAAGATTCTAAAAATACAATATTTATGATACCTAATTAAATTTTTATATCTTGTTTTTTTATTTCTCAGGCCTTTTGGACTGTATTTGTTAAGGTTTTTCTCTATTTTACATATTTTTTCATTATAAGTAAACTTGTTTTATAAAAATTTTAACCTATTCAAATGGTTTCATGAAAGTGGATCCACCTTTTCTAAATATACAAGAATATTAATACTTATTTAATTTATTTATATCTTGTTTTTTAATTACGCTGGCCTGGTGGGCCGTATTTGTTTTAGTTTTCCTCTACGTAGAATATTCTCTTATTATTAGTAAACTTGGTTTATAAAAATTTTAACCAATTCAAATGGTTTCAAGCAAGTAGATCCAAGGATTCTAAAAATACAATATTTTTGATACCTATTTATATTTTTATATCTTGTTTTTTTATTTCTCAGGCCTTTTGGACTGTATTTGTTAAGGTTTTTCTCTATTTTACATATTTTTTCATTATAAGTAAACTTGTTTTATACAAATTTTAACCTATTCAAATAGTTTCATGAAAGTGGATACACCTTTTCTAAATATACAATAATTTTAATACTTTTTTAATTTATTTATATCTTGTTTTTTAATTACGCTGGCCTGAAGGGCCGTATTTGTTTTAGTTTTCCTCTACGTAGAATATTCTCTTATTATTAGTAAATTTGGTTTATAAAAATTTTAACCAATTCAAATGGTTTCATGCAAGTAGATCCAAAGATTCTAAAAATACAATATTTTTGATACCTATTTAAATTTTTATATCTTGTTTTTTTATTTCTCAGGCCTTTTGGACTGTATTTGTTAAGGTTTTTCTCTATTTTACATATTTTTTCATTATAAGTAAACTTGTTTTATAAATATTTTAACCTATTCAAATGGTTTCATGAAAGTGGATCCACCTTTTCTAAATATACAATAATTTTAATACTTATTTAATTTATTTATATCTTGTTTTTTAATTACGCTGGCCTGGTGGGCCGTATTTGTTTTAGTTTTCCTCTACATAGAATATTCTCTTATTATTAGTAAACTTGGTTTATAAAAATTTTAACCAATTCAAATGGTTTCAAGCAAGTAGATCCAAGGATTCTAAAAATACATTATTTTTGATACCTATTTATATTTTTATATCTTGTTTTTTTATTTCTCAGGCCTTTTGGACTGTATTTGTTAAGGTTTTTCTCTATTTTACATATTTTTTCATTATAAGTAAACTTGTTTTATAAAAATTTTAACCTATTCAAATGATTTCATGAAAGTAGATCCACCTTTTATAAATATACAATAATTTTAATACTTATTTAATTTATTTATATCTTGTTTTTTAATTACGCTGGCCTGAAGGGCCGTATTTGTTTAAGTTTTTCTCTACGTAGAATATTCTCTCATTATTAGTAAAATTGGTTTATAAAAATTTTAACCAATTCAAATGAATTCATAAAAGTGGATCCAAAGATTCTAAAAATACAATATTTTTGATAAGTATTTAAATTTTTATATCTTGTTTTTTTATTTCTCAGGCCTATTGGACTGTATTTGTTAAGGTTTTTCTCTATTTTACATATTTTTTCATTATAAGTAAACTTGTTTTATAAAAATTTTAACCTATTCAAATGGTTTCATGAAAGTGAATCCACCTATCTAAATATACATTAATTTTAATACTTATTTAATTTATTTATATCTTGTTTTTTAATTACGCTGGCCTCAAGGGCCATATTTGTTTAAGTTTTTCTCTACGTAGAATATTCTCTCATTATTTGTAAAATGGGTTTATAAAAATTTTAACCAATTCAAATGGTTTTATGCAAGTAGATCCAACGTTTATAAAATTACAATAATTTTGATACCTAATTAAATTTTTTATATCTTGTTTTTTTTTTTCTCAGGCCTTTTGGACTGTATTTGTTTAGGTTTTTCTCTATTTCACATATTTTTTCATTATAAGTAAACTTGTTTTATAAAAATTTCAACCTATTCTAATGGTTTCATGCAAGTGGATCCAACGTTTATAAAAATACAATAATTTTGATACCTATTTAAATTTTTTATATTATGTTTTTTTATTTCTCAGGCCTTTTGGACTGTATTTGTTAAGGTTTTTCTCTATTTTACATATTTTTTTATTATAAGTAAACTTGTTTTATAAAAATTTTAACCTATTCAAATGGTTTCATGAAAGTGGATCCACCTTTTCTAAATATACAATAATTTTAATACTTATTTAATTTATTTATATCTTGTTTTTTAATTACGCTGGCCTGGTGGGCCGTATTTGTTTTAGTTTTCCTCTACATAGAATATTCTCTTATTATTAGTAAACTTCGTTTATAAAAATTTTAACCAATTCAAATGGTTTCAAGCAAGTAGATCCAAAGATTCTAAAAATACAATATTTTTGATACCTATTTATATTTTTATATCTTGTTTTTTTATTTCTCAGGCCTTTTGGACTGTATTTGTTAAGGTTTTTCTCTATTTTTACATATTTTTTCATTATAAGTAAACTTGTATTATAAAAATTTTAACCTATTCAAATGGTTTCATGAAAGTGGATCCACCTTTTCTAAATATACAATAATTTTAATACTTTTTTAATTTATTTATATCTTGTTTTTTAATTACGCTGGCCTGAAGGGCCGTATTTGTTTTAGTTTTCCTCTACGTAGAATATTCTCTTATTATTAGTAAACTTGGTTTATAAAATTTTTAACCAATTCAAATGGTTTCATGCAAGTAGATCCAAAGATTCTAAAAATACAATATTTTTGATACCTATTTAAATTTTTATATCTTATTTTTTTATTTCTCAGGCCTTTTGGACTGTATTTGTTAAGGTTTTTCTCTATTTTACATATTTTTTCATTATAAGTAAACTTGTTTTATAAAAATTTTAACCTATTCAAATGGTTTCATGAAAGTGGATCCACCTTTTCTAAATATACAATAATTTTAATACTTTTTTAATTTATTTATATCTTGTTTTTTAATTACGCTGGCCTGAAGGGCCGTATTTGTTTTAGTTTTCCTCTACGTAGAATATTCTCTTATTATTAGTAAACTTGGTTTATAAAATTTTTAACCAATTCAAATGGTTTCATGCAAGTAGATCCAAAGATTCTAAAAATACAATATTTTTGATACCTATTTAAATTTTTATATCTTGTTTTTTTTATTTCTCAGGCCTTTTGGACTGTATTTGTTAAGGTTTTTCTCTATTTTACATATTTTTTCATTATAAGTAAACTTGTTTTATAAAAATTTTAACCTATTCAAATGGTTTCATGAAAGTGGATCCACCTTTTCTAAATATACAATAATTTTAATACTTATTTAATTTATTTATATCTTGTTTTTTAATTACGCTGGCCTGAAGGGCCGTATTTGTTTAAGTTTTTCTCTACGTAGAATATTCTCTCATTATTAGTAAAATTGGTTTATAAAAATTTTAACCAATTTTTATATCTTGTTTTTTTATTTCTCAGGCCTTTTGGACTGTATTTGTTAAGGTTTTTCTCTATTTTACATATTTTTTCATTATAAGTAAACTTGTTTTATAAAAATTTTAACCTATTCAAATGGTTTCATGAAAGTGGATCCACCTTTTCTAAATATACAATAATTTTAATACTTATTTAATTTATTTATATCTTGTTTTTTAATTACGCTGGCCTGGTGGGCCGTATTTGTTTTAGTTTTCCTCTACATAGAATATTCTCTTATTATTAGTAAACTTGGTTTATAAAAATTTTAACCAATTCAAATGGTTTCAAGCAAGTAGATCCAAAGATTCTAAAAATACAATATTTTTGATACCTATTTATATTTTTATATCTTGTTTTTTTATTTCTCAGGCCTTTTGGACTGTATTTGTTAAGGTATTTCTCTATTTTACATATTTTTTCACTATAAGTAAACTTGTTTTTTAAAAATTTTAACCTACTCAAATGGTTTCATGAAAGTGGATCCACCTTTTCTAAATATACAATAATTTTAATACTTATTTAATTTATTTATATCTTGTTTTTTAATTACGCTGGCCTGAAGGGCCGTATTTGTTTAAGTTTTTCTCTACGTAGAATATTCTCTCATTATTAGTAAAATTGGTTTATAAAAATTTTAACCAATTTTTATATCTTGTTTTTTTATTTCTCAGGCCTTTTGGACTGTATTTGTTAAGGTTTTTCTCTATTTTACATATTTTTTCATTATAAGTAAACTTGTTTTATAAAAATTTTAACCTATTCAAATGGTTTCATGAAAGTGGATCCACCTTTTCTAAATATACAATAATTTTAATGCTTATTTAATTTATTTATATCTTGTTTTTTAATTACGCTGGCCTGGTGGGCCGTATTTGTTTTAGTTTTCCTCTACATAGAATATTCTCTTATTATTAGTAAACTTGGTTTATAAAAATTTTAACCTATTCAAATGGTTTCATGCAAGTAGATCCAAAGATTCTAAAAATACATTATTTTTGATACCTATTTAAATTTTTATATCTTGTTTTTTTATTTCTTAGGCCTTTTGGACTGTATTTGTTAAGGTTTTTCTCTATTTTACATATTTTTTCATTATAAGTAAACTTGTTTTATAAAAATTTTAACCTATTCAAATGGTTTCATGAAAGTGGATCCACCTTTTCTAAATATACAATAATTTTAATACTTTTTTAATTTATTTATATCCTGTTTTTTAATTACGCTGGCCTGAAGGGCCGTATTTGTTTTAGTTTTCCTCTACGTAGAATATTCTCTTATTATTAGTAAACTTGGTTTATAAAAATTTTAACCAATTCAAATGGTTTCATGCAAGTAGATCCAAAGATTCTAAAAATACAATATTTTTGATACCTATTTAAATTTTTATATCTTGTTTTTATATTTCTCAGGCTTTTTGGACTGTATTTGTTAAGGTTTTTCTCTATTTTACATATTTTTTCATTATAAGTAAACTTGTTTTATAAAAATTTTAACCTATTCAAATGGTTTCATGAAAGTGGATCCACCTTTTCTAAATATACAATAATTTTAATACTTATTTAATTTATTTATATCTTGTTTTTTAATTACGCTGGCCTGAAGGGCCGTATTTGTTTAAGTTTTTCTCTACGTAGAATATTCTCTCATTATTAGTAAAATTGGTTTATAAAAATTTTAACCAATTCAAATGAATTCATAAAAGTGGATCCAAAGATTCTAAAAATACAATATTTTTGATACCTATTTAAATTTTTATATCTTGTTTTTTTATTTCTCAGGCCTTTTGGACTGTATTTGTTAAGGTTTTTCTCTATTTTACATATTTTTTCATTATAAGTAAACTTGTTTTATAAAAATTTTAACCTATTCAAATGGTTTCATGAAAGTGGATCCACCTTTTCTAAATATACAATAATTTTAATACTTATTTAATTTATTTATATCTTGTTTTTTAATTACGCTGGCCTGAAGAGCCGTATTTGTTTTAGTTTTCCTCTACGTAGAATATTCTCTTATTATTAGTAAACTTGGTTAATAAAAATTTTAACCAATTCAAATGGTTTCATGCAAGTAGATCCAAAGATTCTAAAAATACATTATTTTTGATACCTATTTAAATTTTTATATCTTGTTTTTTTATTTCTCAGGCTTTTTGGACTGTATTTGTTAAGGTTTTTCTCTATTTTACATATTTTTTCATTATAAGTAAACTTGTTTTATAAAAGTTTTAACCTATTCAAATGGTTTCATGAAAGTGGATCCACCTTTTCTAAATATACAATAATTTTAATACTTATTTAATTTATTTATATCTTGTTTTTTAATTACGCTGGCCTGAAGGGCCGTATTTGTTTTAGGTTTCCTCTACGTAGAATATTCTCTTATTATTAGTAAACTTGGTTTATAAAAATTTTAACCAATTCAAATGGTTTCATGCAAGTAGATCCAAAGATTTATTCTATCAATATTTTTGATACCTATTTAAATTTTTATATCTTGTTTTTTTATTTCCCAGGCCTTTTGGACTGTATTTGTTAAGGTTTTTCTCTATTTTACATATTTTTTCATTATAAGTAAACTTGTTTTATAAAAATTTTAACCTATTCAAATGGTTTCATGCAAGTGGATCCAACGTTTATAAAAATACAATAATTTTGATACCTATTTAAATTTTTTATATTATGTTTTTTTATTTCTCAGGCCTTTTGGACTGTATTTGTTTAAGTTTTTCTCTATTTTAAATATTTTTCTATTATAAGTAAACTTGGTTTATATAAATTTTAACCAATTCAAATGGTTTCATGAAAGTGGATCCACCTTTTCTAAATATACAATAATTTTAATACTTATTTAATTTATTTATATCTTGTTTTTTAATTACGCTGGCCTGGTGGGCCGTATTTGTTTTAGTTTTCCTCTACATAGAATATTCTCTTATTATTAGTAAACTTGGTTTATAAAAATTTTAACCAATTCAAATGGTTTCATGCAAGTAGATCCAAAGATTTATTCTATCAATATTTTTGATACCTATTTAAATTTTTATATCTTGTTTTTTTATTTCCCAAGCCTTTTGGACTGTATTTGTTAAGGTTTTTCTCTATTTTACATATTTTTTCATTATAAGTAAACTTGTTTTATAAAAATTTTAACCTATTCAAATGGTTTCATGCAAGTGGATCCAACGTTTATAAAAATACAATAATTTTGATACCTATTTAAATTTTTTATATTATGTTTTTTTATTTCTCAGGCCTTTTGGACTGTATTTGTTTAAGTTTTTCTCTATTTTATATATTTTTCTATTATAAGTAAACTTGGTTTATATAAATTTTAACCAATTCAAATGGTTTCATGAAAGTGGATCCACCTTTTCTAAATATACAATAATTTTAATACTTATTTAATTTATTTATATCTTGTTTTTTAATTACGCTGGCCTGAAGGGCCGTATTTGTTTTAGTTTTCCTCTACGTAGAATATTCTCTTATTATTAGTAAATTTGGTTTATAAAAATTTTAACCAATTCAAATGGTTTCATGCAAGTAGATCCAAAGATTCTAAAAATACAATATTTTTGATACCTATTTAAATTTTTATATCTTGTTTTTTTATTTCTCAGGCCTTTTGGACTGTATTTGTTAAGGTTTTTCTCTATTTTACATATTTTTTCATTATAAGTAAACTTGTTTTATAAAAATTTTAACCTATTCAAATGGTTTCATGAAAGTGGATCCACCTTTTCTAAATATACAATAATTTTAATACTTTTTTAATTTATTTATATCTTGTTTTTTAATTACGCTGGCCTGAAGGGCCGTATTTGTTTTAGTTTTCCTCTACGTAGAATATTCTCTTATTATTAGTAAACTTGGTTTATAAAAATTTTAACCAATTCAAATGGTTTCATGCAAGTAGATCCAAAGATTCTAAAAATACAATATTTTTGATACCTATTTAAATTTTTATATCTTGTTTTTATATTTCTCAGGCTTTTTGGACTGTATTTGTTAAGGTTTTTCTCTATTTTACATATTTTTTCATTATAAGTAAACTTGTTTTATAAAAATTTTAACCTATTCAAATGGTTTCATGAAAGTGGATCCACCTTTTCTAAATATACAATAATTTTAATACTTATTTAATTTATTTATATCTTGTTTTTTAATTACGCTGGCCTGAAGGGCCGTATTTGTTTAAGTTTTTCTCTACGTAGAATATTCTCTCATTATTAGTAAAATTGGTTTATAAAAATTTTAACCAATTCAAATGAATTCATAAAAGTGGATCCAAAGATTCTAAAAATACAATATTTTTGATACCTATTTAAATTTTTATATCTTGTTTTTTTATTTCTCAGGCCTTTTGGACTGTATTTGTTAAGGTTTTTCTCTATTTTACATATTTTTTCATTATAAGTAAACTTGTTTTATAAAAATTTTAACCTATTCAAATGGTTTCATGAAAGTGGATCCACCTTTTCTAAATATACAATAATTTTAATACTTATTTAATTTATTTATATCTTGTTTTTTAATTACGCTGGCCTGAAGAGCCGTATTTGTTTTAGTTTTCCTCTACGTAGAATATTCTCTTATTATTAGTAAACTTGGTTAATAAAAATTTTAACCAATTCAAATGGTTTCATGCAAGTAGATCCAAAGATTCTAAAAATACATTATTTTTGATACCTATTTAAATTTTTATATCTTGTTTTTTTATTTCTCAGGCTTTTTGGACTTTATTTGTTAAGGTTTTTCTCTATTTTACATATTTTTTCATTATAAGTAAACTTGTTTTATAAAAGTTTTAACCTATTCAAATGGTTTCATGAAAGTGGATCCACCTTTTCTAAATATACAATAATTTTAATACTTATTTAATTTATTTATATCTTGTTTTTTAATTACGCTGGCCTGAAGGGCCATATTTGTTTTAGTTTTCCTCTACGTAGAATATTCTCTTATTATTAGTAAATTTGGTTTATAAAAATTTTAACCAATTCAAATGGTTTCATGCAAGTAGATCCAAAGATTCTAAAAATACAATATTTTTGATACCTATTTAAAATTTATATCTTGTTTTTTTATTTCTCAGGCCTTTTGGACTGTATTTGTTAAGGTTTTTCTCTATTTTACATATTTTTTCATTATAAGTAAACTTGTTTTATAAAAATTTTAACCTATTCAAATGGTTTCATGAAAGTGGATCCACCTTTTCTAAATATACAATAATTTTAATACTTATTTAATTTATTTATATCTTGTTTTTTAATTACGCTGGCCTGAAGGGCCGTATTTGTTTTAGGTTTCCTTTACGTAGAATATTCTCTTATTATTAGTAAACTTGGTTTATAAAAATTTTAACCAATTCAAATGGTTTCATGCAAGTAGATCCAAAGATTTATTCTATCAATATTTTTGATACCTATTTAAATTTTTATATCTTGTTTTTTTATTTCCCAGGCCTTTTGGACTGTATTTGTTAAGGTTTTTCTCTATTTTACATATTTTTTCATTATAAGTAAACTTGTTTTATAAAAATTTTAACCTATTCAAATGGTTTCATGCAAGTGGATCCAACGTTTATAAAAATACAATAATTTTGATACCTATTTAAATTTTTTATATTATGTTTTTTTATTTCTCAGGCCTTTTGGACTGTATTTGTTTAAGTTTTTCTCTATTTTATATATTTTTCTATTATAAGTAAACTTGGTTTATATAAATTTTAACCAATTCAAATGGTTTCATGAAAGTGGATCCACCTTTTCTAAATATACAATAATTTTAATACTTATTTAATTTATTTATATCTTGTTTTTTAATTACGCTGGCCTGGTGGGCCGTATTTGTTTTAGTTTTCCTCTACATAGAATATTCTCTTATTATTAGTAAACTTGGTTTATAAAAATTTTAACCAATTCAAATGGTTTCATGCAAGTAGATCCAAAGATTTATTCTATCAATATTTTTGATACCTATTTAAATTTTTATATCCTGTTTTTTTATTTCCCAGGCCTTTTGGACTGTATTTGTTAAGGTTTTTCTCTATTTTACATATTTTTTCATTATAAGTAAACTTGTTTTATAAAAATTTTAACTTATTCAAATGGTTTCATGCAAGTGGATCCAACGTTTAAAAAAATACAATAATTTTGATACCTATTTAAATTTTTTATATTATGTTTTTTTATTTCTCAGGCCTTTTGGACTGTATTTGTTTAAGTTTTTCTCTATTTTATATATTTTTCTATTATAAGTAAACTTGGTTTATATAAATTTTAACCAATTCAAATGGTTTCATGAAAGTGGATCCACCTTTTCTAAATATACAATAATTTTAATACTTATTTAATTTATTTATATCTTGTTTTTTAATTACGCTGGCCTGAAGGGCCGTATTTGTTTTAGTTTTCCTCTACGTAGAATATTCTCTTATTATTAGTAAATTTGGTTTATAAAAATTTTAACCAATTCAAATGGTTTCATGCAAGTAGATCCAAAGATTCTAAAAATACAATATTTTTGATACCTATTTAAATTTTTATATCTTGTTTTTTTATTTCTCAGGCCTTTTGGACTGTATTTGTTAAGGTTTTTCTCTATTTTACATATTTTTTCATTATAAGTAAACTTGTTTTATAAAAATTTTAACCTATTCAAATGGTTTCATGAAAGTGGATCCACCTTTTCTAAATATACAATAATTTTAATACTTTTTTAATTTATTTATATCTTGTTTTTTAATTACGCTGGCCTGAAGGGCCGTATTTGTTTTAGTTTTCCTCTACGTAGAATATTCTCTTATTATTAGTAAACTTGGTTTATAAAAATTTTAACCAATTCAAATGGTTTCATGCAAGTAGATCCAAAGATTCTAAAAATACAATATTTTTGATACCTATTTAAATTTTTATATCTTGTTTTTATATTTCTCAGGCTTTTTGGACTGTATTTGTTAAGGTTTTTCTCTATTTTACATATTTTTTCATTATAAGTAAACTTGTTTTATAAAAATTTTAACCTATTCAAATGGTTTCATGAAAGTGGATCCACCTTTTCTAAATATACAATAATTTTAATACTTATTTAATTTATTTATATCTTGTTTTTTAATTACGCTGGCCTGAAGGGCCGTATTTGTTTAAGTTTTTCTCTACGTAGAATATTCTCTCATTATTAGTAAAATTGGTTTATAAAAATTTTAACCAATTCAAATGAATTCATAAAAGTGGATCCAAAGATTCTAAAAATACAATATTTTTGATACCTATTTAAATTTTTATATCTTGTTTTTTTATTTCTCAGGCCTTTTGGACTGTATTTGTTAAGGTTTTTCTCTATTTTACATATTTTTTCATTATAAGTAAACTTGTTTTATAAAAATTTTAACCTATTCAAATGGTTTCATGAAAGTGGATCCACCTTTTCTAAATATACAATAATATTAATACTTATTTAATTTATTTATATCTTGTTATTTAATTACGCTGGCCTGGTGGGCCGTATTTGTTTTAGTTTTCCTCTACGTAGAATATTCTCTTATTATTAGTAAACTTGGTATATGAAAATTTTAACCAATTCAAATGGTTTCATGCAAGTAGATCCAAAGATTCTAAAAATACAATATTTTTGATACCTATTTAAATTTTTATATCTTGTTTTTTTATTTCTCAGGCCTTTTGGACTGTATTTGTTAAGGTTTTTCTCTATTTTACATATTTTTTCATTATAAGTAAACTTGTTTTATAAAAATTTTAACCTATTCAAATGGTTTCATGAAAGTGGATCCACCTTTTCTAAATATACAATAATTTTAATACTTATTTAATTTATTTATATCTTGTTTTTTAATTACGCTGGCCTGAAGGGCCGTATTTGTTTTAGTTTTCCTCTACGTAGAATATTCTCTTATTATTAGTAAACTTGGTTTATAAAAATTTTAACCAATTCAAATGGTTTCATGCAAGTAGATCCAAAGATTCTAAAAATACAATATTTTTGATAAGTATTTAAATTTTTATATCTTGTTTTTTTATTTCTCAGGCTTTTTGGACTGTATTTGTTAAGGTTTTTCTCTATTTTACATATTTTTTCATTATAAGTAAACTTGTTTTATAAAAATTTTAACCTATTCAAATGGTTTCAAGCAAGTAGATCCAAAGATTCTAAAAATACAATATTTTTGATACCTATTTATATTTTTATATCTTGTTTTTTTATTTCTCAGGCCTTTTGAACTGTATTTGTTAAGGTTTTTCTCTATTTTACATATTTTTTCATTATAAGTAAACTTGGTTTATAAGAATTTTAACCAATTCAAATGGTTTCATGAAAGTGGATCCACCTTTTCTAAATATACAATAATTTTAATACTTATTTAATTTATTTATATCTTGTTTTTTAATTACGCTGGCCTGGTGGGCCGTAATTGTTTTAGTTTTCCTCTACATAGAATATTCTCTTATTATTAGTAAACTTGGTTTATAAAAATTTTAACCAATTCAAATGGTTTCATGCAAGTAGATCCAAAGATTCTAAAAATACAATATTTTTGATACCTATTTAAATTTTTATATCTTGTTTTTATATTTCTCAGGCTTTTTGGACTGTATTTGTTAAGGTTTTTCTCTATTTTACATATTTTTTCATTATAAGTAAACTTGTTTTATAAAAATTTTAACCTATTCAAATGGTTTCATGAAAGTGGATCCACCTTTTCTAAATATACAATAATTTTAATACTTATTTAATTTATTTATATCTTGTTTTTTAATTACGCTGGCCTGAAGGGCCGTATTTGTTTAAGTTTTTCTCTACGTAGAATATTCTCTCATTATTAGTAAAATTGGTTTATAAAAATTTTAACCAATTCAAATGAATTCATAAAAGTGGATCCAAAGATTCTAAAAATACAATATTTTTGATACCTATTTAAATTTTTATATCTTGTTTTTTTATTTCTCAGGCCTTTTGGACTGTATTTGTTAAGGTTTTTCTCTATTTTACATATTTTTTCATTATAAGTAAACTTGTTTTATAAAAATTTTAACCTATTCAAATGTTTTCATGAAAGTGGATCCACCTTTTCTAAATATACAATAATTTTAATACTTATTTAATTTATTTATATCTTGTTTTTTAATTACGCTGGCCTGAAGGGCCGTATTTGTTTTAGTTTTCCTCTACGTAGAATATTCTCTTATTATTAGTAAATTTGGTTTATAAAAATTTTAACCAATTCAAATGGTTTCATGCAAGTAGATCCAAAGATTCTAAAAATACAATATTTATGATACCTAATTAAATTTTTATATCTTGTTTTTTTATTTCTCAGGCCTTTTGGACTGTATTTGTTAAGGTTTTTCTCTATTTTACATATTTTTTCATTATAAGTAAACTTGTTTTATAAAAATTTTAACCTATTCAAATGGTTTCATGAAAGTGGATCCACCTTTTCTAAATATACAAGAATATTAATACTTATTTAATTTATTTGTATCTTGTTTTTTAATTACGCTGGCCTGGTGGGCCGTATTTGTTTTAGTTTTCCTCTACGTAGAATATTCTCTTATTATTAGTAAACTTGGTTTATAAAAATTTTAACCAATTCAAATGGTTTCAAGCAAGTAGATCCAAGGATTCTAAAAATACAATATTTTTGATACCTATTTATATTTTTATATCTTGTTTTTTTATTTCTCAGGCCTTTTGGACTGTATTTGTTAAGGTTTTTCTCTATTTTACATATTTTTTCATTATAAGTAAACTTGTTTTATAAAAATTTTAACCTATTCAAATGATTTCATGAAAGTAGATCCACCTTTTATAAATATACAATAATTTTAATACTTATTTAATTTATTTATATCTTGTTTTTTAATTACGCTGGCCTGAAGGGCCGTATTTGTTTAAGTTTTTCTCTACGTAGAATATTCTCTTATTATTAGTAAACTTGGTTTATAAAAATTTTAACCAATTCAAATGGTTTCATGCAAGTAGATCCAAAGATTCTAAAAATACAATATTTTTGATAAGTATTTAAATTTTTATATCTTGTTTTTTTATTTCTCAGGCTTTTTGGACTGTATTTGTTAAGGTTTTTCTCTATTTTACATATTTTTTCATTATAAGTAAACTTGTTTTATAAAAATTTTAACCTATTCAAATGGTTTCATGAAAGTGGATCCACCTTTTCTAAATATACAATAATTTTAATACTTATTTAATTTATTTATATCTTGTTTTTTAATTACGCTGGCCTGAAGGGCCGTATTTGTTTAAGTTTTTCTCTACGTAGAATATTCTCTCATTATTAGTAAAATTGGTTTATAAAAATTTTAACCAATTCAAATGAATTCATAAAAGTGGATCCAAAGATTCTAAAAATACAATATTTTTGATACCTATTTAAATTTTTATATCTTGTTTTTTTATTTCTCAGGCCTTTTGGACTGTATTTGTTAAGGTTTTTCTCTATTTTACATATTTTTTCATTATAAGTAAACTTGTTTTATAAAAATTTTAACCTATTCAAATGGTTTCATGAAAGTGGATCCACCTTTTCTAAATATACAATAATATTAATACTTATTTAATTTATTTATATCTTGTTATTTAATTACGCTGGCCTGGTGGGCCGTATTTGTTTTAGTTTTCCTCTACGTAGAATATTCTCTTATTATTAGTAAACTTGGTATATGAAAATTTTAACCAATTCAAATGGTTTCATGCAAGTAGATCCAAAGATTCTAAAAATACAATATTTTTGATACCTATTTAAATTTTTATATCTTGTTTTTTTATTTCTCAGGCCTTTTGGACTGTATTTGTTAAGGTTTTTCTCTATTTTACATATTTTTTCATTATAAGTAAACTTGTTTTATAAAAATTTTAACCTATTCAAATGGTTTCATGAAAGTGGATCCACCTTTTCTAAATATACAATAATTTTAATACTTATTTAATTTATTTATATCTTGTTTTTTAATTACGCTGGCCTGAAGGGCCGTATTTGTTTTAGTTTTCCTCTACGTAGAATATTCTCTTATTATTAGTAAACTTGGTTTATAAAAATTTTAACCAATTCAAATGGTTTCATGCAAGTAGATCCAAAGATTCTAAAAATACAATATTTTTGATAAGTATTTAAATTTTTATATCTTGTTTTTTTATTTCTCAGGCTTTTTGGACTGTATTTGTTAAGGTTTTTCTCTATTTTACATATTTTTTCATTATAAGTAAACTTGTTTTATAAAAATTTTAACCTATTCAAATGGTTTCAAGCAAGTAGATCCAAAGATTCTAAAAATACAATATTTTTGATACCTATTTATATTTTTATATCTTGTTTTTTTATTTCTCAGGCCTTTTGAACTGTATTTGTTAAGGTTTTTCTCTATTTTACATATTTTTTCATTATAAGTAAACTTGGTTTATAAGAATTTTAACCAATTCAAATGGTTTCATGAAAGTGGATCCACCTTTTCTAAATATACAATAATTTTAATACTTATTTAATTTATTTATATCTTGTTTTTTAATTACGCTGGCCTGGTGGGCCGTAATTGTTTTAGTTTTCCTCTACATAGAATATTCTCTTATTATTAGTAAACTTGGTTTATAAAAATTTTAACCAATTCAAATGGTTTCATGCAAGTAGATCCAAAGATTCTAAAAATACAATATTTTTGATACCTATTTAAATTTTTATATCTTGTTTTTATATTTCTCAGGCTTTTTGGACTGTATTTGTTAAGGTTTTTCTCTATTTTACATATTTTTTCATTATAAGTAAACTTGTTTTATAAAAATTTTAACCTATTCAAATGGTTTCATGAAAGTGGATCCACCTTTTCTAAATATACAATAATTTTAATACTTATTTAATTTATTTATATCTTGTTTTTTAATTACGCTGGCCTGAAGGGCCGTATTTGTTTAAGTTTTTCTCTACGTAGAATATTCTCTCATTATTAGTAAAATTGGTTTATAAAAATTTTAACCAATTCAAATGAATTCATAAAAGTGGATCCAAAGATTCTAAAAATACAATATTTTTGATACCTATTTAAATTTTTATATCTTGTTTTTTTATTTCTCAGGCCTTTTGGACTGTATTTGTTAAGGTTTTTCTCTATTTTACATATTTTTTCATTATAAGTAAACTTGTTTTATAAAAATTTTAACCTATTCAAATGTTTTCATGAAAGTGGATCCACCTTTTCTAAATATACAATAATTTTAATACTTATTTAATTTATTTATATCTTGTTTTTTAATTACGCTGGCCTGAAGGGCCGTATTTGTTTTAGTTTTCCTCTACGTAGAATATTCTCTTATTATTAGTAAATTTGGTTTATAAAAATTTTAACCAATTCAAATGAATTCATAAAAATGGATCAAAAGATTCTAAAAATACAATATTTTTGATACCTATTTAAATTTTTATATCTTGTTTTTTTATTTCTCAGGCTTTTTGGACTGTATTTGTTAAGGTTTTTCTCTATTTTACATATTTTTTCATTATAAGTAAACTTGTTTTATAAAAATTTTAACCTATTCAAATGGTTTCATGAAAGTGGATCCACCTTTTCTAAATATACAATAATTTTAATACTTATTTAATTTATTTATATCTTGTTTTTTAATTACGCTGGCCTGAAGGGCCGTATTTGTTTAAGTTTTTCTCTACGTAGAATATTCTCTCATTATTAGTAAAATTGGTTTATAAAAATTTTAACCAATTCAAATGAATTCATAAAAGTGGATCCAAAGATTCTAAAAATACAATATTTTTGATACATATTTAAATTTTTATATCTTGTTTTTTTATTTCTCAGGCCTTTTGGACTGTATTTGTTAAGGTTTTTCTCTATTTTACATATTTTTTCATTATAAGTAAACTTGTTTTATAAAAATTTTAACCTATTCAAATGGTTTCATGAAAGTGGATCCACCTTTTCTAAATATACAATAATATTAATACTTATTTAATTTATTTATATCTTGTTTTTTAATTACGCTGGCCTGAAGGGCCGTATTTATTTAAGTTTTTCTTTACGTAGAATATTCTCTCATTATTAGTAAAATTGGTTTATAAGAATTTTAACCAATTCAAATGGTTTCATGAAAGTGGATCCACCTTTTCTAAATATACAATAATTTTAATACTTATTTAATTTATTTATATCTTGTTTTTTAATTACGCTGGCCTGGTGGGCCGTATTTGTTTTTGTTTTCCTCTACATAGAATATTCTCTTATTATTAGTAAACTTGGTTTATAAAAATTTTAACCAATTCAAATGGTTTCAAGCAAGTAGATCCAAAGATTCTAAAAATTCAATATTTTTGATACCTATTTATATTTTTATATCTTGTTTTTTTATTTCTCAGGCCTTTTGGACTGTATTTGAAAAGGTTTTTCTCTATTTTACATATTTTTTCATTATAAGTAAACTTGTTTTATAAAAATTTTAACCTATTCAAATGGTTTCATGAAAGTGGATCCACCTTTTCTAATTATACAATAATTTTAATACTTTTTTAATTTATTTATATCTTGTTTTTTAATTACGCTGGCCTGAAGGGCCGTATTTGTTTTAGTTTTCCTCTACGTAGAATATTCTCTTATTATTAGTAAACTTGGTTTATAAAAATTTTAACCAATTCAAATGGTTTCATGCAAGTAGATCCAAAGATTCTAAAAATACAATATTTTTGATACCTATTTAAATTTTTATATCTTGTTTTTTTATTTCTCAGGCTTTTTGGACTGTATTTGTTAAGGTTTTTCTCTATTTTACATATTTTTTCATTATAAGTAAACTTGTTTTATAAAAATTTTATCTATTCAAATGGTTTCATGAAAGTGGATCCACCTTTTCTAAATATACAATAATTTTAATACTTATTTAATTTATTTATATCTTGTTTTTTAATTACGCTGGCCTGGTGGGCCGTATTTGTTTTAGTTTTCCTCTACATAGAATATTCTCTTATTATTAGTAAATTTGGTTTATAAAAATTTTAACCAATTCAAATGGTTTCATGCAAGTAGATCCAAAGATTCTAAAAATACAATATTTTTGATACCTATTTATATTTTTATATCTTGTTTTTTTATTTCCCAGGCCTTTTGGACTGTATTTGCTAAGGTTTTTCTCTATTTTATATATTTTTCTATTATAAGTAAACTTGGTTTATAAGAATTTTAACCAATTCAAATGGTTTCATGAAAGTGGATCCACCTTTTCTAAATATACAATAATTTTAATACTTATTTAATTTATTTATATCTTGTTTTTTAATTACGCTGGCCTGGTGGGCCGTATTTGTTTTAGTTTTCCTCTACATAGAATATTCTCTTATTATTAGTAAACTTGGTTTATAAAAATTTTAACCAATTCAAATCGTTTCAAGCAAGTAGATCCAAAGTTTCTAATAATACAATATTTTTGATACCTATTTATATATTTATATCTTTTTTTTTTATTTCTCAGGCCTTTTGAACTGTATTTGTTAAGGTTTTTCTCTATTTTACATATTTTTTCATTATAAGTAAACTTGTTTTATAAAAATTTTAACCTATTCAAATGGTTTCATGAAAGTGGATCCACCTTTTCTAAATATACAATAATTTTAATACGTTTTTAATTTATTTATATCTTGTTTTTTAATTAAGCTGGCCTGAAGGGCCGTATATGTTTTAGTTTTCCTCTACGTAGAATATTCTCTTATTATTAGTAAACTTGGTTTATAAAAATTTTAACCAATTCAAATGGTTTCATGCAAGTAGATCCAAAGATTCTAAAAATACATTATTTTTGATACCTATTTAAATTTTTATATCTTGTTTTTTTATTTCTCAGGCTTTTTGGACTGTATTTGTTAAGGTTTTTCTCTATTTTACATATTTTTTCATTATAAGTAAACTTGTTTTATAAAAATTTTAACCTATTCAAATGTTTTCATGAAAGTGGATCCACCTTTTCTAAATATACAATAATTTTAATACTTATTTAATTTATTTATATCTTGTTTTTTAATTACGCTGGCCTGAAGGGCCGTATTTGTTTTAGTTTTCCTCTACGTAGAATATTCTCTTATTATTAGTAAATTTGGTTTATAAAAATTTTAACCAATTCAAATGGTTTCATGCAAGTAGATCCAAAGATTCTAAAAATACAATATTTATGATACCTAATTAAATTTTTATATCTTGTTTTTTTATTTCTCAGGCCTTTTGGACTGTATTTGTTAAGGTTTTTCTCTATTTTACATATTTTTTCATTATAAGTAAACTTGTTTTATAAAAATTTTAACCTATTCAAATGGTTTCATGAAAGTGGATCCACCTTTTCTAAATATACAAGAATATTAATACTTATTTAATTTATTTATATCTTGTTTTTTAATTACGCTGGCCTGGTGGGCCGTATTTGTTTTAGTTTTCCTCTACGTAGAATATTCTCTTATTATTAGTAAACTTGGTTTATAAAAATTTTAACCAATTCAAATGGTTTCAAGCAAGTAGATCCAAGGATTCTAAAAATACAATATTTTTGATACCTATTTATATTTTTATATCTTGTTTTTTTATTTCTCAGGCCTTTTGGACTGTATTTGTTAAGGTTTTTCTCTATTTTACATATTTTTTCATTATAAGTAAACTTGTTTTATACAAATTTTAACCTATTCAAATAGTTTCATGAAAGTGGATACACCTTTTCTAAATATACAATAATTTTAATACTTTTTTAATTTATTTATATCTTGTTTTTTAATTACGCTGGCCTGAAGGGCCGTATTTGTTTTAGTTTTCCTCTACGTAGAATATTCTCTTATTATTAGTAAATTTGGTTTATAAAAATTTTAACCAATTCAAATGGTTTCATGCAAGTAGATCCAAAGATTCTAAAAATACAATATTTTTGATACCTATTTAAATTTTTATATCTTGTTTTTTTATTTCTCAGGCCTTTTGGACTGTATTTGTTAAGGTTTTTCTCTATTTTACATATTTTTTCATTATAAGTAAACTTGTTTTATAAATATTTTAACCTATTCAAATGGTTTCATGAAAGTGGATCCACCTTTTCTAAATATACAATAATTTTAATACTTATTTAATTTATTTATATCTTGTTTTTTAATTACGCTGGCCTGGTGGGCCGTATTTGTTTTAGTTTTCCTCTACATAGAATATTCTCTTATTATTAGTAAACTTGGTTTATAAAAATTTTAACCAATTCAAATGGTTTCAAGCAAGTAGATCCAAGGATTCTAAAAATACATTATTTTTGATACCTATTTATATTTTTATATCTTGTTTTTTTATTTCTCAGGCCTTTTGGACTGTATTTGTTAAGGTTTTTCTCTATTTTACATATTTTTTCATTATAAGTAAACTTGTTTTATAAAAATTTTAACCTATTCAAATGATTTCATGAAAGTAGATCCACCTTTTATAAATATACAATAATTTTAATACTTATTTAATTTATTTATATCTTGTTTTTTAATTACGCTGGCCTGAAGGGCCGTATTTGTTTAAGTTTTTCTCTACGTAGAATATTCTCTCATTATTAGTAAAATTGGTTTATAAAAATTTTAACCAATTCAAATGAATTCATAAAAGTGGATCCAAAGATTCTAAAAATACAATATTTTTGATAAGTATTTAAATTTTTATATCTTGTTTTTTTATTTCTCAGGCCTATTGGACTGTATTTGTTAAGGTTTTTCTCTATTTTACATATTTTTTCATTATAAGTAAACTTGTTTTATAAAAATTTTAACCTATTCAAATGGTTTCATGCAAGTGGATCCAACGTTTATAAAAATACAATAATTATGATACCTATTTAAATTTTTTATATTATGTTTTTTTATTTCTCAGGCCTTTTGGACTGTATTTGTTCAAGTTTTTCTCTATTTTATATATTTTTCTATTATAAGTAAACTTGGTTTATAAGAATTTTAACCAATTCAAATGGTTTCATGAAAGTGGATCCACCTTTTCTAAATATACAATAATTTTAATACTTATTTAATTTATTTATATCTTGTTTTTTAATTACGCTGGCCTGAAGAGCCGTATTTGTTTAAGTTTTTCTCTACGTAGAATATTCTCTTATTATTAGTAAACTTGGTTTATAAAAATTTTAACCAATTCAAATGGTTTCATGCAAGTAGATCTAAAGATTCTAAAAATACAATATTTTTGATACCTATTCAAATTTTTATATCTTGTTTTTTTATTTCTCAGGCCTTTTGGACTGTATTTGTTAAGGTTTTTCTCTATTTAACATATTTTTTCATTATAAGTAAACTTGTTTTATAAAAATTTTAACCTATTCAAATGGTTTCATGAAAGTGGATCCACCTTTTCTAAATATACAATAATTTTAATACTTTTTTAATTTATTTATATCTTGTTTTTTAATTACGCTGGCCTGGTGGGCCGTATTTGTTTTAGTTTTCCTCTACGTAGAATATTCTCTTATTATTAGTAAACTTGGTTTATAAAAATTTTAACCAATTCAAATGGTTTCATGCAAGTAGATCCAAAGATTCTAAAAATACAATATTTTTGATACCTATTTAAATTTTTATATCTTGTTTTTTTTATTTCTCAGGCCTTTTGGACTGTATTTGTTAAGGTTTTTCTCTATTTAACATATTTTTTCATTATAAGTAAACTTGTTTTATAAAAATTTTAACCTATTCAAATGGTTTCATGAAAGTGGATCCACCTTTTCTAAATATACAATAATTTTAATACTTTTTTAATTTATTTATATCTTGTTTTTTAATTACGCTGGCCTGAAGGGCCGTATTTGTTTTAGTTTTCCACTACGTAGAATATTCTCTTATTATTAGTAAACTTGGTTTATAAAAATTTTAACCAATTCAAATGGTTTCATGCAAGTAGATCCAAAGATTCTAAAAATACAATATTTTTGATACCTATTTAAATTTTTATATCTTGTTTTTTTATGTCTCAGGCTTTTTGGACTGTATTTGTTAAGGTTTTTCTCTATTTTACATATTTTTTCATTATAAGTAAACTTGTTTTATAAAAATTTTAACCTATTCAAATGGTTTCATGAAAGTGGATCCACCTTTTCTAAATATACAATAATTTTAATACTTATTTAATTTATTTATATCTTGTTTTTTAATTACGCTGGCCTGAAGGGCCGTATTTGTTTTAGTTTTCCTCTACATAGAATATTCTCTTATTATTAGAAAACTTGGTTTATAAAAATTTTAACCAATTCAAATGGTTTCAAGCAAGTAGATCCAAAGATTCTAAAAATACAATATTTTTGATACCTATTTATATTTTTATATCTTGTTTTTTTATTTCTCAGGCCTTTTGGACTGTATTTGTTAAGTTTATAAAAATTTTAACCAATTCAAATGAATTCATAAAAGTGGATCCAAAGATTCTAAAAATACAATATTTTTGATACCTATTTAAATTTTTATATCTTGTTTTTTTATTTCTCAGGCCTTTTGGACTGTATTTGTTAAGGTTTTTCTCTATTTTACATATTTTTTCATTATAAGTAAACTTGGTTTATAAGAATTTTAACCAATTCAAATGGTTTCATGAAAGTGGATCCACCTTTTCTAAATATACAATAATTTTAATACTTATTTAATTTATTTATATCTTGTTTTTTAATTACGCTGGCCTGGTGGGCCGTATTTGTTTTAGTTTTCCTCTACGTAGAATATTCTTTTATTATTAGTAAACTTGGTTTATAAAAATTTTAACCAATTCAAATGGTTTCATGCAAGTAGATCCAAAGATTCTAAAAATACAATATTTTTGATACCTATTTAAATTTTTATATCTTGTTTTTTTATTTCTCAGGCCTTTTGGACTGTATTTGTTAAGGTTTTTCTCTATTTAACATATTTTTTCATTATAAGTAAACTTGTTTTATAAAAATTTTAACCTATTCAAATGGTTTCATGAAAGTGGATCCACCTTTTCTAAATATACAATAATTTTAATACTTTTTTAATTTATTTATATCTTGTTTTTTAATTACGCTGGCCTGAAGGGCCGTATTTGTTTTAGTTTTCCTCTACGTAGAATATTCTCTGATTATTAGTAAACTTGGTTTATAAAAATTTTAACCAATTCAAATGGTTTCATGCAAGTAGATCCAAAGATTCTAAAAATACAATATTTTTGATACCTATTTAAATTTTTATATCTTGTTTTTTTATTTCTCAGGCTTTTTGGACTGTATTTGTTAAGTTTTTTCTCTATTTTACATATTTTTTCATTATAAGTAAACTTGTTTTATAAAAATTTTAACCTATTCAAATGGTTTCATGAAAGTGGATCCACCTTTTCTAAATATACAATAATTTTAATACTTATTTAATTTATTTATATCTTGTTTTTTAATTACGCTGGCCTGAAGGGCCGTATTCGTTTAAGTTTTTCTCTACGTAGAATATTCTCTCATTATTAGTAAAATTGGTTTATAAAAATTTTAACCAATTCAAATGAATTCATAAAAGTGGATCCAAAGATTCTAAAAATACAATATTTTTGATACCTATTTAAATTTTTATATCTTGTTTTTTTATTTCTCAGGCCTTGTGGACTGTATTTGTTTAAGTTTTCCTCTATTTTAAATATTTTTTCATTATAAGTAAACATGGTTTATAAAAATTTTAACCAATTCAAATGGTTTCATGAAAGTGGATCCTCCATTTCTAAATAAACAATAATTTTAATAATTATTTTAATTACTTATATCTTGTTTTTTAATTACGCTGGCCTGAAGGGCCGTATTTGTTTAAGTTTTTCTCTACGTAGAATATTCTCTTATTATTAGTAAACTAAGTAAACTTGTTTTATAAAAATTTTAACCTATTCAAATGGTTTCATGAAAGTGGATCCACCTTTTCTAAATATACAATAATTTTAATACTTATTTAATTTATTTATATCTTGTTTTTTAATTACGCTGGCCTGAAGGGCCGTATTTGTTTTAGTTTTCCTCTACGTAGAATATTCTCTTATTATTAGTAAATTTGGTTTATAAAAATTTTAACCAATTCAAATGGTTTCATGCAAGTAGATCCAAAGATTCTAAAAATACAATATTTTTTGATACCTATTTATATTTTTATATCTTGTTTTTTTATTTCCCAGGCCTTTTGGACTGTATTTGCTAAGGTTTTTCTCTATTTTATATATTTTTCTATTATAAGTAAACTTGGTTTATAAGAATTTTAACCAATTCAAATGGTTTCATGAAAGTGGATCCACCTTTTCTAAATATACAATAATTTTAATACTTATTTAATTTATTTATATCTTGTTTTTTAATTACGCTGGCCTGGTGGGCCGTATTTGTTTTAGTTTTCCTCTACATAGAATATTTTCTTATTATTAGTAAACTTGGTTTATAAAAATTTTAACCAATTCAAATCGTTTCAAGCAAGTAGATCCAAAGTTTCTAATAATACAATATTTTTGATACCTATTTATATATTTATATCTTTTTTTTTTATTTCTCAGGCCTTTTGGACTGTATTTGTTAAGGTTTTTCTCTATTTTACATATTTTTTCATTATAAGTAAACTTGTTTTATAAAAATTTTAACCTATTCAAATGGTTTCATGAAAGTGGATCCACCTTTTCTAAATATACAATAATTTTAATACTTATTTAATTTATTTATATCTTGTTTTTTAATTACGCTGGCATGGTGGGCCGTATTTGTTTTAGTTTTCCTCTACGTAGAATATTCTCTTATTATAAGTAAACTTGGTTTATAAAAATTTTAACCAATTCAAATGGTTTCATGCAAGTGTATCCAACGTTTATAAAAATACAATAATTTTGATACCTAATTAAATTTTTTATATCTTGTTTTTTTATTTCTCAGGCCTTTTTGACTGTATTTGTTTAGGTTTTTCTCTATTTTACATATTTTTTCATTATAAGTAAACTTGTTTTATAAAAATTTTAACCTATTCAAATGGTTTCATGCAAGTGGATCCAACGTTTATAAAAATACAATAATTTTGATACCTATTTAAATTTTTTATATTATGTTTTTTTATTTCTCAGGCCTTTTGGACTGTATTTGTTTAAGTTTTTCTCTATTTTACATATTTTTCTATTATAAGTAAACTTGGTTTATAAGAATTTTAACCAATTCAAATGGTTTCATGAAAGTGGATCCACCTTTTCTAAATATACAATAATTTTAATACTTATTTAATTTATTTATATCTTGTTTTTTAATTACGCTGGCCTGAAGGGCCGTATTTGTTTAAGTTTTTCTCTACGTAGAATATTCTCTCATTATTAGTAAAATTGGTTTATAAAAATTTTAACCAATTCAAATGGTTTTATGCAAGTAGATCCAACGTTTATAAAAATACAATAATTTTGATACCTAATTAAATTTTTTATATCTTGTTTTTTTATTTCTCAGGCCTTTTTGACTGTATTTGTTTAGGTTTTTCTCTATTTTACATATTTTTTCATTATAAGTAAACTTGTTTTATAAAAATTTTAACCTATTCAAATGGTTTCATGAAAGTGGATCCACCTTTTCTAAATATACAATAATTTTAATACTTATTTAATTTATTTATATCTTGTTTTTTAATTACGCTGGCCTGAAGGGCCGTATTTGTTTTAGTTTTCCTCTACGTAGAATATTCTCTTATTATTAGTAAATTTGGTTTATAAAAATTTTAACCAATTCAAATGGTTTCATGCAAGTAGATCCAAAGATTCTAAAAATACAATATTTTTGATACCTATTTATATTTTTATATCTTTTTTTTTTATTTCTCAGGCCTTTTGGACTGTATTTGTTAAGGTTTTTCTCTATTTTACATATTTTTTCATTATAAGTAAACTTGTTTTATAAAAATTTTAACCTATTCAAATGGTTTCATGAAAGTGGATCCACCTTTTCTAAATATACAATAATTTTAATACTTATTTAATTTATTTATATCTTGTTTTTTAATTACGCTGGCATGGTGGGCCGTATTTGTTTTAGTTTTCCTCTACGTAGAATATTCTCTTATTATAAGTAAACTTGGTTTATAAAAATTTTAACCAATTCAAATGGTTTCAAGCAAGTAGATCCAAAAATTCTAAAAATTCAATATTTTTGATACCTATTTATATTTTTATATCTTGTTTTTTTATTTCTCAGGCCTTTTGGACTGTATTTGTTAAGGTTTTTCTCTATTTTACATATTTTTTCATTATAAGTAAACTTGTTTTATAAAAATTTTAACCTATTCAAATGGTTTCATGAAAGTGGATCCACCTTTTCTAAATATACAATAATTTTAATACTTTTTTAATTTATTTATATTTTGTTTTTTAATTACGCTGGCGTATTTGTTTTAGTTTTCCTCTACGTAGAATATTCTCTTATTATTAGTAAACTTGGTTTATAAAAATTTTAACCAATTCAAATGGTTTCATGCAAGTAGATCCAAAGATTCTAAAAATACAATATTTTTGATACCTATTTAAATTTTTATATCTTGTTTTTTTATTTCTCAGGCTTTTTGGACTGTATTTGTTAAGGTTTTTCTCTATTTTACATATTTTTTCATTATAAGTAAACTTGTTTTATAAAAATTTTAACCTATTCAAATGGTTTCATGAAAGTGGATCCACCTTTTCTAAATATACAATAATTTTAATACTTATTTAATTTATTTATATCTTGTTTTTTAATTACGCTGGCCTGGTGGGCCGTATTTGTTTTAGTTTTCCTCTACATAGAATATTCTCTTATTTTTAGTAAACTTGGTTTATAAAAATTTTAACCAATTCAAATGGTTTCAAGCAAGTAGATCCAAAGATTCTAAAAATACAATATTTTTGATACCTATTTATATTTTTATATCTTGTTTTTTTATTTCTCAGGCCTTTTGGACTGTATTTGTTAAGGTTTTTCTCTATTTTACATATTTTTTCATTATAAGTAAACTTGTTTTATAAAAATTTTAACCTATTCAAATGGTTTCATGAAAGTGGATCCACCTTTTCTAAATATACAAGAACATTAAAACTTATTTAATTTATTTATATCTTGTTTTTTAATTACGCTGGCCTGGTGGGCCGTATTTGTTTTAGTTTTCCTCTACGTAGAATATTCTCTTATTATTAGTAAACTTGGTTTATAAAAATTTTAACCAATTCAAATGGTTTCATGCAAGTAGATCCAAAGATTCTAAAAATACAATATTTTTGATACCTATTTAAATTTTTATATCTTGTTTTTTTATTTCTCAGGCCTTTTGGACTGTATTTGTTAAGGTTTTTCTCTATTTTACATATTTTTTCATTATAAGTAAACTTGTTTTATAAAAATTTTATCTATTCAAATGGTTTCATGAAAGTGGATCCACCTTTTCTAAATATACAATAATTTTAATACTTATTTAATTTATTTATATCTTGTTTTTTAATTACGCTGGCCTGAAGGGCCGTATTTGTTTAAGTTTTTCTCTACGTAGAATATTCTCTCATTATTAGTAAAATTGGTTTATAAAAATTTTAACCAATTCAAATGGTTTTATGCAAGTAGATCCAACGTTTATAAAAATACAATAATTTTGATACCTAATTAAATTTTTTATATTATGTTTTTTTATTTCTCAGGCCTTTTGGACTGTATTTGTTCAAGTTTTTCTCTATTTTATATATTTTTCTATTATAAGTAAACTTGTTTTATAAAAATTTTAACCTATTCAAATGGTTTCATGCAAGTGGATCCAACGTTTATAAAAATACAATAATTTTGATACCTATTTAAATTTTTTATATTATGTTTTTTTATTTCTCAGGCCTTTTGGACTGTATTTGTTCAAGTTTTTCTCTATTTTATATATTTTTCTATTATAAGTAAACTTGGTTTATAAGAATTTTAACCAATTCAAATGGTTTCATGAAAGTGGATCCACTTTTTCTAAATATACAATAATTTTAATACTTATTTAATTTATTTATATCTTGTTTTTTAATTACGCTGGCCTGAAGAGCCGTATTTGTTTAAGTTTTTCTCTACGTAGAATATTCTCTTATTATTAGTAAACTTGGTTTATAAAAATTTTAACCAATTCAAATGGTTTCATGCAAGTAGATCCAAAGATTCTAAAAATACAATATTTTTGATACCTATTTAAATTTTTATATCTTGTTTTTTTAATTCTCAGGCCTTTTGGACTGTATTTGTTAAGGTTTTTCTCTTTTTTACATATTTTTTCATTATAAGTAACCTTGTTTTATAAAAATTTTAACCTATTCAAATGGTTTCATGAAAGTGGATCCACCTCTTCTAAATATACAATAATTTTAATACTTATTTAATTTATTTATATCTTGTTTTTTAATTACGCTGGCCTGAAGGGCCGTATTTGTTTAAGTTTTTCTCTACGTAGAATATTCTCTCATTATTAGTAAAATTGGTTTATAAAAATTTTAACCAATTCAAATGAATTCATAAAAGTGGATCCAAAGATTCTAAAAATACAATATTTTTGATACCTATTTAAATTTTTATATCTTGTTTTTTTATTTCTCAGGCCTTTTGGACTGTATTTGTTAAGGTTTTTCTCTATTTTACATATTTTTTCATTATAAGTAAACTTGTTTTATAAAAATTTTAACCTATTCAAATGGTTTCATGAAAGTGGATCCACCTTTTATAAATATACAATAATATTAATACTTATTTAATTTATTTATATCTTGTTTTTTAATTACGCTGGCCTGAAGGGCCGTATTTGTTTAAGTTTTTCTTTACGTAGAATATTCTCTCATTATTAGTAAAATTGGTTTATAAGAATTTTAACCAATTCAAATGGTTTCATGAAAGTGGATCCACCTTTTCTAAATATACAATAATTTTAATACTTATTTAATTTATTTATATCTTGTTTTTTAATTACGCTGGCCTGAAGGGCCGTATTTGTTTAAGTTTTTCTCTACGTAGAATATTCTCTCATTATTAGTAAAATTGGTTTATAAAAATTTTAACCAATTCAAATGGTTTTATGCAAGTAGATCCAACGTTTATAAAAATACAATAATTTTGATACCTAATTAAATTTTTTATATCTTGTTTTTTTATTTCTCAGGCCTTTTTGACTGTATTTGTTTAGGTTTTTCTCTATTTTACATATTTTTTCATTATAAGTAAACTTGTTTTATAAAAATTTTAACCTATTCAAATGGTTTCATGAAAGTTAATCCACCTTTTCTAAATATACAATAATTTTAATACTTATTTAATTTATTTATATCTTGTTTTTTAATTACGCTGGCCTGAAGGGCCGTATTTGTTTTAGTTTTCCTCTACGTAGAATATTCTCTTATTATTAGTAAATTTGGTTTATAAAAATTTTAACCAATTCAAAAGGTTTCATGCAAGTAGATCCAAAGATTCTAAAAATACAATATTTTTGATACCTATTTATATTTTTATATCTTGTTTTTTTATTTCCCAGGCCTTTTGGACTGTATTTGTTAAGGTTTTTCTCTATTTTATATATTTTTCTATTATAAGTAAACTTGGTTTATAAGAATTTTAACCAATTCAAATGGTTTCATGAAAGTGGATCCACCTTTTCTAAATATACAATAATTTTAATACTTATTTAATTTATTTATATCTTGTTTTTTAATTACGCTGGCCTGGTGGGCCGTATTTGTTTTAGTTTTCCTCTACATAGAATATTCTCTTATTATTAGTAAACTTGGTTTATAAAAATTTTAACCAATTCAAATGGTTTCATGCAAGTAGATCCAAAGATTCTAAAAATACAATATTTTTGATACCTATTTATATTTTTATATCTTGTTTTTTTATTTCCCAGGCCTTTTGGACTGTATTTGCTAGAGTTTTTCTCTATTTTACATATTTTTTCATTATAAGTAAACTTGTTTTATAAAAATTTTAACCTATTCAAATGGTTTCATGAAAGTGGATCCACCTTTTCTAAATATACAATAATTTTAATACTTATTTAATTTATTTATATCTTGTTTTTTAATTACGCTGGCCTGAAGGGCCGTATTTGTTTAAGTTTTTCTCTACGTAGAATATTCTCTCATTATTAGTAAAATTGGTTTATTAAAATTTTAACCAATTCAAATGGTTTTATGCAAGTAGATCCAACGTTTATAAAAATACAATAATTTTGATACCTAATTAAATTTTTTATATTATGTTTTTTTATTTCTCAGGCCTTTTGGACTGTATTTGTTCAAGTTTTTCTCTATTTTATATATTTTTCTATTATAAGTAAACTTGTTTTATAAAAATTTTAACCTATTCAAATGGTTTCATGCAAGTGGATCCAACGTTTATAAAAATACAATAATTTTGATACCTATTTAAATTTTTTATATTATGTTTTTTTATTTCTCAGGCCTTTTGGACTGTATTTGTTCAAGTTTTTCTCTATTTTATATATTTTTCTATTATAAGTAAACTTGGTTTATAAGAATTTTAACCAATTCAAATGGTTTCATGAAAGTGGATCCACCTTTTCTAAATATACAATAATTTTAATACTTATTTAATTTATTTATATCTTGTTTTTTAATTACGCTGGCCTGAAGGGCCGTATTTGTTTAAGTTTTTCTCTACGTAGAATATTCTCTCATTATTAGTAAAATTGGTTTATAAAAATTTTAACCAATTCAAATGAATTCATAAAAGTGGATCCAAAGATTCTAAAAATACAATATTTTTGATACCTATTTAAATTTTTATATCTTGTTTTTTTATTTCTCAGGCCTTTTGGACTGTATTTGTTAAGGTTTTTCTCTATTTTACATATTTTTTCATTATAAGTAAACTTGTTTTATAAAAATTTTAACCTATTCAAATGGTTTCATGAAAGTGGATCCACCTTTTATAAATATACAATAATATTAATACTTATTTAATTTATTTATATCTTGTTTTTTAATTACGCTGGCCTGAAGGGCCGTATTTGTTTAAGTTTTTCTTTACGTAGAATATTCTCTCATTATTAGTAAAATTGGTTTATAAGAATTTTAACCAATTCAAATGGTTTCATGAAAGTGGATCCACCTTTTCTAAATATACAATAATTTTAATACTTATTTAATTTATTTATATCTTGTTTTTTAATTACGCTGGCCTGAAGGGCCGTATTTGTTTAAGTTTTTCTCTACGTAGAATATTCTCTCATTATTAGTAAAATTGGTTTATAAAAATTTTAACCAATTCAAATGGTTTTATGCAAGTAGATCCAACGTTTATAAAAATACAATAATTTTGATACCTAATTAAATTTTTTATATCTTGTTTTTTTATTTCTCAGGCCTTTTTGACTGTATTTGTTTAGGTTTTTCTCTATTTTACATATTTTTTCATTATAAGTAAACTTGTTTTATAAAAATTTTAACCTATTCAAATGGTTTCATGAAAGTTAATCCACCTTTTCTAAATATACAATAATTTTAATACTTATTTAATTTATTTATATCTTGTTTTTTAATTACGCTGGCCTGAAGGGCCGTATTTGTTTTAGTTTTCCTCTACGTAGAATATTCTCTTATTATTAGTAAATTTGGTTTATAAAAATTTTAACCAATTCAAAAGGTTTCATGCAAGTAGATCCAAAGATTCTAAAAATACAATATTTTTGATACCTATTTATATTTTTATATCTTGTTTTTTTATTTCCCAGGCCTTTTGGACTGTATTTGTTAAGGTTTTTCTCTATTTTATATATTTTTCTATTATAAGTAAACTTGGTTTATAAGAATTTTAACCAATTCAAATGGTTTCATGAAAGTGGATCCACCTTTTCTAAATATACAATAATTTTAATACTTATTTAATTTATTTATATCTTGTTTTTTAATTACGCTGGCCTGGTGGGCCGTATTTGTTTTAGTTTTCCTCTACATAGAATATTCTCTTATTATTAGTAAACTTGGTTTATAAAAATTTTAACCAATTCAAATGGTTTCATGCAAGTAGATCCAAAGATTCTAAAAATACAATATTTTTGATACCTATTTATATTTTTATATCTTGTTTTTTTATTTCCCAGGCCTTTTGGACTGTATTTGCTAGAGTTTTTCTCTATTTTACATATTTTTTCATTATAAGTAAACTTGTTTTATAAAAATTTTAACCTATTCAAATGGTTTCATGAAAGTGGATCCACCTTTTCTAAATATACAATAATTTTAATACTTATTTAATTTATTTATATCTTGTTTTTTAATTACGCTGGCCTGAAGGGCCGTATTTGTTTAAGTTTTTCTCTACGTAGAATATTCTCTCATTATTAGTAAAATTGGTTTATTAAAATTTTAACCAATTCAAATGGTTTTATGCAAGTAGATCCAACGTTTATAAAAATACAATAATTTTGATACCTAATTAAATTTTTTATATTATGTTTTTTTATTTCTCAGGCCTTTTGGACTGTATTTGTTCAAGTTTTTCTCTATTTTATATATTTTTCTATTATAAGTAAACTTGTTTTATAAAAATTTTAACCTATTCAAATGGTTTCATGCAAGTGGATCCAACGTTTATAAAAATACAATAATTTTGATACCTATTTAAATTTTTTATATTATGTTTTTTTATTTCTCAGGCCTTTTGGACTGTATTTGTTCAAGTTTTTCTCTATTTTATATATTTTTCTATTATAAGTAAACTTGGTTTATAAGAATTTTAACCAATTCAAATGGTTTCATGAAAGTGGATCCACCTTTTCTAAATATACAATAATTTTAATACTTATTTAATTTATTTATATCTTGTTTTTTAATTACGCTGGCCTGAAGAGCCGTATTTGTTTAAGTTTTTCTCTACGTAGAATATTCTCTTATTATTAGTAAACTTGGTTTATAAAAATTTTAACCAATTCAAATGGTTTCATGCAAGTAGATCCAAAGATTCTAAAAATACAATATTTTTGATACCTATTTAAATTTTTATATCTTGTTTTTTTAATTCTCAGGCCTTTTGGACTGTATTTGTTAAGGTTTTTCTCTTTTTTACATATTTTTTCATTATAAGTAAACTTGTTTTATAAAAATTTTAACCTATTCAAATGGTTTCATGAAAGTGGATCCACCTCTTCTAAATATACAATAATTTTAATACTTATTTAATTTATTTATATCTTGTTTTTTAATTACGCTGGCCTGAAGGGCCGTATTTGTTTAAGTTTTTCTCTACGTAGAATATTCTCTCATTATTAGTAAAATTGGTTTATAAAAATTTTAACCAATTCAAATAAATTCATAAAAGTGGATCCAAAGATTCTAAAAATACAATATTTTTGATACCTATTTAAATTTTTATATCTTGTTTTTTTATTTCTCAGGCCTTTTGGACTGTATTTGTTAAGGTTTTTCTCTATTTTACATATTTTTTCATTATAAGTAAACTTGTTTTATAAAAATTTTAACCTATTCAAATGGTTTCATGAAAGTGGATCCACCTTTTATAAATATACAATAATATTAATACTTATTTAATTTATTTATATCTTGTTTTTTAATTACGCTGGCCTGAAGGGCCGTATTTGTTTAAGTTTTTCTTTACGTAGAATATTCTCTCATTATTAGTAAAATTGGTTTATAAGAATTTTAACCAATTCAAATGGTTTCATGAAAGTGGATCCACCTTTTCTAAATATACAATAATTTTAATACTTATTTAATTTATTTATATCTTGTTTTTTAATTACGCTGGCCTGGTGGGCCGTATTTGTTTTAGTTTTCCTCTACATAGAATATTCTCTTATTATTAGTAAACTTGGTTTATAAAAATTTTAACCAATTCAAATGGTTTCAAGCAAGTACATCCAAAGATTCTAAAAATACAATATTTTTGATACCTATTTATATTTTTATATCTTGTTTTTTTATTTCTCAGGCCTTTTGGACTGTATTTGTTAAGGTTTTTCTCTATTTTACATATTTTTTCATTATAAGTAAACTTGTTTTATAAAAATTTTAACCTATTCAAATGGTTTCATGAAAGTGGATCCACCTTTTCTAAATATACAATAATTTTAATACTTATTTAATTTATTTATATCTTGTTTTTTAATTACGCTGGCCTGAAGGGCCGTATTTGTTTAAGTTTTTCTCTACGAAGAATATTCTCTCATTATTAGTAAAATTGGTTTATAAAAATTTTAACCAATTCAAATGGTTTTATGCAAGTAGATCCAACGTTTATAAAAATACAATAATTTTGATACCTAATTAAATTTTTTATATTATGTTTTTTTATTTCTCAGGCCTTTTGGACTGTATTTGTTCAAGTTTTTCTCTATTTTATATATTTTTCTATTATAAGTAAACTTGTTTTATAAAAATTTTAACCTATTCAAATGGTTTCATGCAAGTGGATCCAACGTTTATAAAAATACAATAATTTTGATACCTATTTAAATTTTTTATATTATGTTTTTTTATTTCTCAGGCCTTTTGGACTGTATTTGTTCAAGTTTTTCTCTATTTTATATATTTTTCTATTATAAGTAAACTTGGTTTATAAGAATTTTAACCAATTCAAATGGTTTCATGAAAGTGGATCCACCTTTTCTAAATATACAATAATTTTAATACTTATTTAATTTATTTATATCTTGTTTTTTAATTACGCTGGCCTGAAGAGCCGTATTTGTTTAAGTTTTTCTCTACGTAGAATATTCTCTTATTATTAGTAAACTTGGTTTATAAAAATTTTAACCAATTCAAATGGTTTCATGCAAGTAGATCCAAAGATTCTAAAAATACAATATTTTTGATACCTATTTAAATTTTTATATCTTGTTTTTTTAATTCTCAGGCCTTTTGAACTGTATTTGTTAAGGTTTTTCTCTTTTTTACATATTTTTTCATTATAAGTAAACTTGTTTTATAAAAATTTTAACCTATTCAAATGGTTTCATGAAAGTGGATCCACCTCTTCTAAATATACAATAATTTTAATACTTATTTAATTTATTTATATCTTGTTTTTTAATTACGCTGGCCTGAAGGGCCGTATTTGTTTAAGTTTTTCTCTACGTAGAATATTCTCTCATTATTAGTAAAATTGGTTTATAAAAATTTTAACCAATTCAAATAAATTCATAAAAGTGGATCCAAAGATTCTAAAAATACAATATTTTTGATACCTATTTAAATTTTTATATCTTGTTTTTTTATTTCTCAGGCCTTTTGGACTGTATTTGTTAAGGTTTTTCTCTATTTTACATATTTTTTCATTATAAGTAAACTTGTTTTATAAAAATTTTAACCTATTCAAATGGTTTCATGAAAGTGGATCCACCTTTTATAAATATACAATAATATTAATACTTATTTAATTTATTTATATCTTGTTTTTAAATTACGCTGGCCTGAAGGGCCGTATTTGTTTAAGTTTTTCTTTACGTAGAATATTCTCTCATTATTAGTAAAATTGGTTTATAAGAATTTTAACCAATTCAAATGGTTTCATGAAAGTGGATCCACCTTTTCTAAATATACAATAATTTTAATACTTATTTAATTTATTTATATCTTGTTTTTTAATTACGCTGGCCTGGTGGGCCGTATTTGTTTTAGTTTTCCTCTACATAGAATATTCTCTTATTATTAGTAAACTTGGTTTATAAAAATTTTAACCAATTCAAATGGTTTCAAGCAAGTAGATCCAAAGATTCTAAAAATACAATATTTTTGATACCTATTTATATTTTTATATCTTGTTTTTTTATTTCTCAGGCCTTTTGGACTGTATTTGTTAAGGTTTTTCTCTATTTTCCATATTTTTTCATTATAAGTAAACTTGTTTTATAAAAATTTTAACCTATTCAAATGGTTTCATGAAAGTGGATCCACCTTTTCTAAATATACAATAATTTTAATACTTTTTTAATTTATTTATATCTTGTTTTTTAATTACGCTGGCCTGAAGGGCCGTATTTGTTTTAGTTTTCCTCTACGTAGAATATTCTCTTATTATTAGTAAACTTGGTTTATAAAAATTTTAACCAATTCAAAAGGTTTCATGCAAGTAGATCCAAAGATTTTAAAAATACAATATTTTTGATACCTATTTAAATTTTTATATCTTGTTTTTTTATTTCTCAGGCCTTTTGGACTGTATTTGTTAAGGTTTTTCTCTATTTAACATATTTTTTCATTATAAGTAAACTTGTTTTATAAAAATTTTAACCTATTCAAATGGTTTCATGAAAGTGGATCCACCTTTTCTAATTATACAATGATTTTAATACTTTTTTAATTTATTTATATCTTGTTTTTTAATTACGCTGGCCTGGTGGGCCGTATTTGTTTTAGTTTTCCTCTACATAGAATATTCTCTTATTATTAGTAAACTTGGTTTATAAAAATTTTAACCAATTCAAATGGTTTCAAGCAAGTAGATCCAAAGATTCTAAAAATACAATATTTTTGATACCTATTTATATTTTTATATCTTGTTTTTTTATTTCTCAGGCCTTTTGGACTGTATTTGTTAAGGTTTTTCTCTATTTTACATATTTTTTCATTATAAGTAAACTTGTTTTATAAAAATTTTATCTATTCAAATGAATTCATAAAAGTGGATCCACCTTTTCTAAATTTACAATAATTTTAATAATTATTTTAATTACTTATATCTTGTTTTTTAATTACGCTGGCCTGAAGGGCCGTATTTGTTTAAGTTTTTCTCTACGTAGAATATTCTCTTATTATTAGTAAACTAAGTAAACTTGTTTTATAAAAATTTTAACCTATTCAAATGGTTTCATGAAAGTGGATCCACCTTTTCTAAATATACAATAATTTTAATACTTATTTAATTTATTTATAACTTGTTTTTTAATTACGCTGGCCTGAAGGGCCGTATTTGTTTTAGTTTTCCTCTACGTAGAATATTCTCTTATTATTAGTAAATTTGGTTTATAAAAATTTTAACCAATTCAAATGGTTTCATGCAAGTAGATCCAAAGATTCTAAAAATACAATATTTTTGATACCTATTTATATTTTTATATCTTGTTTTTTTATTTCCCAGGCCTTTTGGACTGTATATGCTAAGGTTTTTCTCTATTTTATATATTTTTCTATTATAAGTAAACTTGGTTTATAAGAATTTTAACCAATTCAAATGGTTTCATGAAAGTGGATCCACCTTTTCTAAATATACAATAATTTTAATACTTATTTAATTTATTTATATCTTGTTTTTTAATTACGCTGGCATGGTGGGCCGTATTTGTTTTAGTTTTCCTCTACGTAGAATATTCTCTTATTATAAGTAAACTTGGTTTATAAAAATTTTAACCAATTCAAATGGTTTCATGCAAGTGTATCCAACGTTTATAAAAATACAATAATTTTGATACCTAATTAAATTTTTTATATCTTGTTTTTTTATTTCTCAGGCCTTTTTGACTGTATTTGTTTAGGTTTTTCTCTATTTTACATATTTTTTCATTATAAGTAAACTTGTTTTATAAAAATTTTAACCTATTCAAATGGTTTCATGCAAGTGGATCCAACGTTTATAAAAATACAATAATTTTGATACCTATTTAAATTTTTTATATTATGTTTTTTTATTTCTCAGGCCTTTTGGACTGTATTTGTTTAAGTTTTTCTCTATTTTACATATTTTTCTATTATAAGTAAACTTGGTTTATAAGAATTTTAACCAATTCAAATGGTTTCATGAAAGTGGATCCACCTTTTCTAAATATACAATAATTTTAATACTTATTTAATTTATTTATATCTTGTTTTTTAATTACGCTGGCCTGAAGGGCCGTATTTGTTTAAGTTTTTCTCTACGTAGAATATTCTCTCATTATTAGTAAAATTGGTTTATAAAAATTTTAACCAATTCAAATGGTTTTATGCAAGTAGATCCAACGTTTATAAAAATACAATAATTTTGATACCTAACTAAATTTTTTATATCTTGTTTTTTTATTTCTCAGGCCTTTTTGACTGTATTTGTTTAGGTTTTTCTCTATTTTACATATTTTTTCATTATAAGTAAACTTGTTTTATAAAAATTTTAACCTATTCAAATGGTTTCATGAAAGTTAATCCACCTTTTCTAAATATACAATAATTTTAATACTTATTTAATTTATTTATATCTTGTTTTTTAATTACGCTGGCCTGAAGGGCCGTATTTGTTTTAGTTTTCCTCTACGTAGAATATTCTCTTATTATTAGTAAATTTGGTTTATAAAAATTTTAATCAATTCAAATGGTTTCATGCAAGTAGATCCAAAGATTCTAAAAATACAATATTTTTGATACCTATTTATATTTTTATATCTTGTTTTTTTATTTCCCAGGCCTTTTGGACTGTATTTGTTAAGGTTTTTCTCTATTTTATATATTTTTCTATTATAAGTAAACTTGGTTTATAAGAATTTTAACCAATTCAAATGGTTTCATGAAAGTGGATCCACCTTTTCTAAATATACAATAATTTTAATACTTATTTAATTTATTTATATCTTGTTTTTTAATTACGCTGGCCTGGTGGGCCGTATTTGTTTTAGTTTTCCTCTACATAGAATATTCTCTTATTATTAGTAAACTTGGTTTATAAAAATTTTAACCAATTCAAATCGTTTCAAGCAAGTAGATCCAAAGTTTCTAATAATACAATATTTTTGATACCTATTTATATTTTTATATCTTTTTTTTTTATTTCTTAGGCCTTTTGGACTGTATTTGTTAAGGTTTTTCTCTATTTTACATATTTTTTCATTATAAGTAAACTTGTTTTATAAAAATTTTAACCTATTCAAATGGTTTCATGAAAGTGGATCCACCTTTTATAAATATACAATAATATTAATACTTATTTAATTTATTTATATCTTGTTTTTTAATTACGCTGGCCTGAAGGGCCGTATTTGTTTAAGTTTTTCTTTACGTAGAATATTCTCTCATTATTAGTAAAATTGGTTTATAAGAATTTTAACCAATTCAAATGGTTTCATGAAAGTGGATCCACCTTTTCTAAATATACAATAATTTTAATACTTATTTAATTTATTTATATCTTGTTTTTTAATTACGCTGGCCTGGTGGGCCGTATTTGTTTTAGTTTTCCTCTACATAGAATATTCTCTTATTATTAGTAAACTTGGTTTATAAAAATTTTAACCAATTCAAATGGTTTCAAGCAAGTACATCCAAAGATTCTAAAAATACAATATTTTTGATACCTATTTATATTTTTATATCTTGTTTTTTTATTTCTCAGGCCTTTTGGACTGTATTTGTTAAGGTTTTTCTCTATTTTACATATTTTTTCATTATAAGTAAACTTGTTTTATAAAAATTTTAACCTATTCAAATGGTTTCATGAAAGTGGATCCACCTTTTCTAAATATACAATAATTTTAATACTTATTTAATTTATTTATATCTTGTTTTTTAATTACGCTGGCCTGAAGGGCCGTATTTGTTTAAGTTTTTCTCTACGAAGAATATTCTCTCATTATTAGTAAAATTGGTTTATAAAAATTTTAACCAATTCAAATGGTTTTATGCAAGTAGATCCAACGTTTATAAAAATACAATAATTTTGATACCTAATTAAATTTTTTATATTATGTTTTTTTATTTCTCAGGCCTTTTGGACTGTATTTGTTCAAGTTTTTCTCTATTTTATATATTTTTCTATTATAAGTAAACTTGTTTTATAAAAATTTTAACCTATTCAAATGGTTTCATGCAAGTGGATCCAACGTTTATAAAAATACAATAATTTTGATACCTATTTAAATTTTTTATATTATGTTTTTTTATTTCTCAGGCCTTTTGGACTGTATTTGTTCAAGTTTTTCTCTATTTTATATATTTTTCTATTATAAGTAAACTTGGTTTATAAGAATTTTAACCAATTCAAATGGTTTCATGAAAGTGGATCCACCTTTTCTAAATATACAATAATTTTAATACTTATTTAATTTATTTATATCTTGTTTTTTAATTACGCTGGCCTGAAGAGCCGTATTTGTTTAAGTTTTTCTCTACGTAGAATATTCTCTTATTATTAGTAAACTTGGTTTATAAAAATTTTAACCAATTCAAATGGTTTCATGCAAGTAGATCCAAAGATTCTAAAAATACAATATTTTTGATACCTATTTAAATTTTTATATCTTGTTTTTTTAATTCTCAGGCCTTTTGAACTGTATTTGTTAAGGTTTTTCTCTTTTTTACATATTTTTTCATTATAAGTAAACTTGTTTTATAAAAATTTTAACCTATTCAAATGGTTTCATGAAAGTGGATCCACCTCTTCTAAATATACAATAATTTTAATACTTATTTAATTTATATATATCTTGTTTTTTAATTACGCTGGCCTGAAGGGCCGTATTTGTTTAAGTTTTTCTCTACGTAGAATATTCTCTCATTATTAGTAAAATTGGTTTATAAAAATTTTAACCAATTCAAATAAATTCATAAAAGTGGATCCAAAGATTCTAAAAATACAATATTTTTGATACCTATTTAAATTTTTATATCTTGTTTTTTTATTTCTCAGGCCTTTTGGACTGTATTTGTTAAGGTTTTTCTCTATTTTACATATTTTTTCATTATAAGTAAACTTGTTTTATAAAAATTTTAACCTATTCAAATGGTTTCATGAAAGTGGATCCACCTTTTATAAATATACAATAATATTAATACTTATTTAATTTATTTATATCTTGTTTTTAAATTACGCTGGCCTGAAGGGCCGTATTTGTTTAAGTTTTTCTTTACGTAGAATATTCTCTCATTATTAGTAAAATTGGTTTATAAGAATTTTAACCAATTCAAATGGTTTCATGAAAGTGGATCCACCTTTTCTAAATATACAATAATTTTAATACTTATTTAATTTATTTATATCTTGTTTTTTAATTACGCTGGCCTGGTGGGCCGTATTTGTTTTAGTTTTCCTCTACATAGAATATTCTCTTATTATTAGTAAACTTGGTTTATAAAAATTTTAACCAATTCAAATGGTTTCAAGCAAGTAGATCCAAAGATTCTAAAAATACAATATTTTTGATACCTATTTATATTTTTATATCTTGTTTTTTTATTTCTCAGGCCTTTTGGACTGTATTTGTTAAGGTTTTTCTCTATTTTCCATATTTTTTCATTATAAGTAAACTTGTTTTATAAAAATTTTAACCTATTCAAATGGTTTCATGAAAGTGGATCCACCTTTTCTAAATATACAATAATTTTAATACTTTTTTAATTTATTTATATCTTGTTTTTTAATTACGCTGGCCTGAAGGGCCGTATTTGTTTTAGTTTTCCTCTACGTAGAATATTCTCTTATTATTAGTAAACTTGGTTTATAAAAATTTTAACCAATTCAAAAGGTTTCATGCAAGTAGATCCAAAGATTTTAAAAATACAATATTTTTGATACCTATTTAAATTTTTATATCTTGTTTTTTTATTTCTCAGGCCTTTTGGACTGTATTTGTTAAGGTTTTTCTCTATTTAACATATTTTTTCATTATAAGTAAACTTGTTTTATAAAAATTTTAACCTATTCAAATGGTTTCATGAAAGTGGATCCACCTTTTCTAATTATACAATGATTTTAATACTTTTTTAATTTATTTATATCTTGTTTTTTAATTACGCTGGCCTGGTGGGCCGTATTTGTTTTAGTTTTCCTCTACATAGAATATTCTCTTATTATTAGTAAACTTGGTTTATAAAAATTTTAACCAATTCAAATGGTTTCAAGCAAGTAGATCCAAAGATTCTAAAAATACAATATTTTTGATACCTATTTATATTTTTATATCTTGTTTTTTTATTTCTCAGGCCTTTTGGACTGTATTTGTTAAGGTTTTTCTCTATTTTACATATTTTTTCATTATAAGTAAACTTGTTTTATAAAAATTTTATCTATTCAAATGAATTCATAAAAGTGGATCCACCTTTTCTAAATTTACAATAATTTTAATAATTATTTTAATTACTTATATCTTGTTTTTTAATTACGCTGGCCTGAAGGGCCGTATTTGTTTAAGTTTTTCTCTACGTAGAATATTCTCTTATTATTAGTAAACTAAGTAAACTTGTTTTATAAAAATTTTAACCTATTCAAATGGTTTCATGAAAGTGGATCCACCTTTTCTAAATATACAATAATTTTAATACTTATTTAATTTATTTATAACTTGTTTTTTAATTACGCTGGCCTGAAGGGCCGTATTTGTTTTAGTTTTCCTCTACGTAGAATATTCTCTTATTATTAGTAAATTTGGTTTATAAAAATTTTAACCAATTCAAATGGTTTCATGCAAGTAGATCCAAAGATTCTAAAAATACAATATTTTTGATACCTATTTATATTTTTATATCTTGTTTTTTTATTTCCCAGGCCTTTTGGACTGTATATGCTAAGGTTTTTCTCTATTTTATATATTTTTCTATTATAAGTAAACTTGGTTTATAAGAATTTTAACCAATTCAAATGGTTTCATGAAAGTGGATCCACCTTTTCTAAATATACAATAATTTTAATACTTATTTAATTTATTTATATCTTGTTTTTTAATTACGCTGGCATGGTGGGCCGTATTTGTTTTAGTTTTCCTCTACGTAGAATATTCTCTTATTATAAGTAAACTTGGTTTATAAAAATTTTAACCAATTCAAATGGTTTCATGCAAGTGTATCCAACGTTTATAAAAATACAATAATTTTGATACCTAATTAAATTTTTTATATCTTGTTTTTTTATTTCTCAGGCCTTTTTGACTGTATTTGTTTAGGTTTTTCTCTATTTTACATATTTTTTCATTATAAGTAAACTTGTTTTATAAAAATTTTAACCTATTCAAATGGTTTCATGCAAGTGGATCCAACGTTTATAAAAATACAATAATTTTGATACCTATTTAAATTTTTTATATTATGTTTTTTTATTTCTCAGGCCTTTTGGACTGTATTTGTTTAAGTTTTTCTCTATTTTACATATTTTTCTATTATAAGTAAACTTGGTTTATAAGAATTTTAACCAATTCAAATGGTTTCATGAAAGTGGATCCACCTTTTCTAAATATACAATAATTTTAATACTTATTTAATTTATTTATATCTTGTTTTTTAATTACGCTGGCCTGAAGGGCCGTATTTGTTTAAGTTTTTCTCTACGTAGAATATTCTCTCATTATTAGTAAAATTGGTTTATAAAAATTTTAACCAATTCAAATGGTTTTATGCAAGTAGATCCAACGTTTATAAAAATACAATAATTTTGATACCTAACTAAATTTTTTATATCTTGTTTTTTTATTTCTCAGGCCTTTTTGACTGTATTTGTTTAGGTTTTTCTCTATTTTACATATTTTTTCATTATAAGTAAACTTGTTTTATAAAAATTTTAACCTATTCAAATGGTTTCATGAAAGTTAATCCACCTTTTCTAAATATACAATAATTTTAATACTTATTTAATTTATTTATATCTTGTTTTTTAATTACGCTGGCCTGAAGGGCCGTATTTGTTTTAGTTTTCCTCTACGTAGAATATTCTCTTATTATTAGTAAATTTGGTTTATAAAAATTTTAATCAATTCAAATGGTTTCATGCAAGTAGATCCAAAGATTCTAAAAATACAATATTTTTGATACCTATTTATATTTTTATATCTTGTTTTTTTATTTCCCAGGCCTTTTGGACTGTATTTGTTAAGGTTTTTCTCTATTTTATATATTTTTCTATTATAAGTAAACTTGGTTTATAAGAATTTTAACCAATTCAAATGGTTTCATGAAAGTGGATCCACCTTTTCTAAATATACAATAATTTTAATACTTATTTAATTTATTTATATCTTGTTTTTTAATTACGCTGGCCTGGTGGGCCGTATTTGTTTTAGTTTTCCTCTACATAGAATATTCTCTTATTATTAGTAAACTTGGTTTATAAAAATTTTAACCAATTCAAATCGTTTCAAGCAAGTAGATCCAAAGTTTCTAATAATACAATATTTTTGATACCTATTTATATTTTTATATCTTTTTTTTTTATTTCTTAGGCCTTTTGGACTGTATTTGTTAAGGTTTTTCTCTATTTTACATATTTTTTCATTATAAGTAAACTTGTTTTATAAAAATTTTAACCTATTCAAATGGTTTCATGAAAGTGGATCCACCTTTTCTAAATATACAATAATTTTAATACTTATTTAATTTATTTATATCTTGTTTTTTAATTACGCTGGCATGGTGGGCCGTATTTGTTTTAGTTTTCCTCTACGTAGAATATTCTCTTATTATAAGTAAACTTGGTTTATAAAAATTTTAACCAATTCAAATGGTTTCAAGCAACTAGATCCAAAAATTCTAAAAATGCAATATTTTTGATACCTATTTATATTTTTATATCTTGTTTTTTTATTTCTCAGGCCTTTTGGACTGTATTTGTTAAGGTTTTTCTCTATTTTACATATTTTTTCATTATAAGTAAACTTGTTTTATAAAAATTTTAACCTATTCAAATGGTTTCATGAAAGTGGATCCACCTTTTCTAAATATACAATAATTTTAATACTTTTTTAATTTATTTATATTTTGTTTTTTAATTACGCTGGCGTATTTGTTTTAGTTTTCCTCTACGTAGAATATTCTCTTATTATTAGTAAACTTGGTTTATAAAAATTTTAACCAATTCAAATGGTTTCATGCAAGTAGATCCAAAGATTCTAAAAATACAATATTTTTGATACCTATTTAAATTTTTATATCTTGTTCTTTTATTTCTCAGGCTTTTTGGACTGTATTTGTTAAGGTTTTTCTCTATTTTACATATTTTTTCATTATAAGTAAACTTGTTTTATAAAAATTTTAACCTATTCAAATGGTTTCATGAGAGTGGATCCACCTTTTCTAAATATACAATAATTTTAATACTTATTTAATTTATTTATATCTTGTTTTTTAATTACGCTGGCCTGGTGGGCCGTATTTGTTTTAGTTTTCCTCTACATAGAATATTCTCTTATTTTTAGTAAACTTGGTTTATAAAAATTTTAACCAATTCAAATGGTTTCAAGCAAGTAGATCCAAAGATTCTAAAAATACAATATTTTTGATACCTATTTATATTTTTATATCTTGTTTTTTTATTTCTCAGGCCTTTTGGACTGTATTTGTTAAGGTTTTTCTCTATTTTACATATTTTTTCATTATAAGTAAACTTGTTTTATACAAATTTTAACCTATTCAAATAGTTTCATGAAAGTGGATACACCTTTTCTAAATATACAATAATTTTAATACTTTTTTAATTTATTTATATCTTGTTTTTTAATTACGCTGGCCTGAAGGGCCGTATTTGTTTTAGTTTTCCTCTACATAGAATATTCTCTTATTATTAGTAAACTTGGTTTATAAAAATTTTAACCAATTCAAATGGTTTCAAGCAAGTAGATCCAAGGATTCTAAAAATACAATATTTTTGATACCTATTTATATTTTTATATCTTGTTTTTTTATTTCTCAGGCCTTTTGGACTGTATTTGTTAAGGTTTTTCTCTATTTTACATATTTTTTCATTATAAGTAAACTTGTTTTATAAAAATTTTAACCTATTCAAATGATTTCATGAAAGTAGATCCACCTTTTATAAATATACAATAATTTTAATACTTATTTAATTTATTTATATCTTGTTTTTTAATTACGCTGGCCTGAAGGGCCGTATTTGTTTAAGTTTTTCTCTACGTAGAATATTCTCTCATTATTAGTAAAATTGGTTTATAAAAATTTTAACCAATTCAAATGAATTCATAAAAGTGGATCCAAAGATTCTAAAAATACAATATTTTCGATAAGAATTTAAATTTTTATATCTTGTTTTTTTATTTCTCAGGCCTTTTGGACTGTATTTGTTAAGGTTTTTCTCTATTTTACATATTTTTTCATTATAAGTAAACTTGTTTTATAAAAATTTTAACCTATTCAAATGGTTTCATGAAAGTGGATCCACCTTTTCTAAATATACAAGAATATTAATACTTATTTAATTTATTTATATCTTGTTTTTTAATTACGCTGGCCTGGTGGGCCGTATTTGTTTTAGTTTTCCTCTACGTAGAATATTCTCTTATTATTAGTAAACATGGTTTATAAAAATTTTAACCAATTCAAATGGTTTCATGCAAGTAGATCCAAAGATTCTAAAAATACAATAATTTTGATACCTAATTAAATTTTTTATATCTTGTTTTTTTATTTCTCAGGCCTTTTTGACTTCATTTGTTTAGGTTTTTCTCTATTTTACATATTTTTTCATTATAAGTAAACTTGTTTTATAAAAATTTTAACCTATTCAAATGGTTTCATGCAAGTGGATCCAACGTTTATAAAAATACAATAATTTTGATACCTATTTAAATTTTTTATATTATGTTTTTTTATTTCTCAGGCCTTTTGGACTGTATTTGTTCAAGTTTTTCTCTATTTTATATATTTTTCTATTATAAGTAAACTTGGTTTATAAGAATTTTAACCAATTCAAATGGTTTCATGAAAGTGGATCCACCTTTTCTAAATATACAATAATTTTAATACTTATTTAATTTATTTATATCTTGTTTTTTAATTACGCTGGCCTGAAGAGCCGTATTTGTTTAAGTTTTTCTCTACGTAGAATATTCTCTTATTATTAGTAAACTTGGTTTATAAAAATTTTAACCAATTCAAATGGTTTCAAGCAACTAGATCCAAAAATTCTAAAAATTCAATATTTTTGATACCTATTTATATTTTTATATCTTGTTTTTTTATTTCTCAGGCCTTTTGGACTGTATTTGTTAAGGTTTTTCTCTATTTTACATATTTTTTCATTATAAGTAAACTTGTATTATAAAAATTTTAACCTATTCAAATGGTTTCATGAAAGTGGATCCACCTTTTCTAAATATACAATAATTTTAATACTTTTTTAATTTATTTATATTTTGTTTTTTAATTACGCTGGCGTATTTGTTTTAGTTTTCCTCTACGTAGAATATTCTCTTATTATTAGTAAACTTGGTTTATAAAAATTTTAACCAATTCAAATGGTTTCATGCAAGTAGATCCAAAGATTCTAAAAATACAATATTTTTGATACCTATTTAAATTTTTATATCTTGTTCTTTTATTTCTCAGGCTTTTTGGACTGTATTTGTTAAGGTTTTTCTCTATTTTACATATTTTTTCATTATAAGTAAACTTGTTTTATAAAAATTTTAACCTATTCAAATGGTTTCATGAGAGTGGATCCACCTTTTCTAAATATACAATAATTTTAATACTTATTTAATTTATTTATATCTTGTTTTTTAATTACGCTGGCCTGGTGGGCCGTATTTGTTTTAGTTTTCCTCTACATAGAATATTCTCTTATTTTTAGTAAACTTGGTTTATAAAAATTTTAACCAATTCAAATGGTTTCAAGCAAGTAGATCCAAAGATTCTAAAAATACAATATTTTTGATACCTATTTATATTTTTATATCTTGTTTTTTTATTTCTCAGGCCTTTTGGACTGTATTTGTTAAGGTTTTTCTCTATTTTACATATTTTTTCATTATAAGTAAACTTGTTTTATACAAATTTTAACCTATTCAAATAGTTTCATGAAAGTGGATACACCTTTTCTAAATATACAATAATTTTAATACTTTTTTAATTTATTTATATCTTGTTTTTTAATTACGCTGGCCTGAAGGGCCGTATTTGTTTTAGTTTTCCTCTACATAGAATATTCTCTTATTATTAGTAAACTTGGTTTATAAAAATTTTAACCAATTCAAATGGTTTCAAGCAAGTAGATCCAAGGATTCTAAAAATACAATATTTTTGATACCTATTTATATTTTTATATCTTGTTTTTTTATTTCTCAGGCCTTTTGGACTGTATTTGTTAAGGTTTTTCTCTATTTTACATATTTTTTCATTATAAGTAAACTTGTTTTATAAAAATTTTAACCTATTCAAATGATTTCATGAAAGTAGATCCACCTTTTATAAATATACAATAATTTTAATACTTATTTAATTTATTTATATCTTGTTTTTTAATTACGCTGGCCTGAAGGGCCGTATTTGTTTAAGTTTTTCTCTACGTAGAATATTCTCTCATTATTAGTAAAATTGGTTTATAAAAATTTTAACCAATTCAAATGAATTCATAAAAGTGGATCCAAAGATTCTAAAAATACAATATTTTCGATAAGAATTTAAATTTTTATATCTTGTTTTTTTATTTCTCAGGCCTTTTGGACTGTATTTGTTAAGGTTTTTCTCTATTTTACATATTTTTTCATTATAAGTAAACTTGTTTTATAAAAATTTTAACCTATTCAAATGGTTTCATGAAAGTGGATCCACCTTTTCTAAATATACAAGAATATTAATACTTATTTAATTTATTTATATCTTGTTTTTTAATTACGCTGGCCTGGTGGGCCGTATTTGTTTTAGTTTTCCTCTACGTAGAATATTCTCTTATTATTAGTAAACATGGTTTATAAAAATTTTAACCAATTCAAATGGTTTCATGCAAGTAGATCCAAAGATTCTAAAAATACAATAATTTTGATACCTAATTAAATTTTTTATATCTTGTTTTTTTATTTCTCAGGCCTTTTTGACTTCATTTGTTTAGGTTTTTCTCTATTTTACATATTTTTTCATTATAAGTAAACTTGTTTTATAAAAATTTTAACCTATTCAAATGGTTTCATGCAAGTGGATCCAACGTTTATAAAAATACAATAATTTTGATACCTATTTAAATTTTTTATATTATGTTTTTTTATTTCTCAGGCCTTTTGGACTGTATTTGTTCAAGTTTTTCTCTATTTTATATATTTTTCTATTATAAGTAAACTTGGTTTATAAGAATTTTAACCAATTCAAATGGTTTCATGAAAGTGGATCCACCTTTTCTAAATATACAATAATTTTAATACTTATTTAATTTATTTATATCTTGTTTTTTAATTACGCTGGCCTGAAGAGCCGTATTTGTTTAAGTTTTTCTCTACGTAGAATATTCTCTTATTATTAGTAAACTTGGTTTATAAAAATTTTAACCAATTCAAATGGTTTCAAGCAAGTAGATCCAAAGATTCTAAAAATACAATATTTTTGATACCTATTTATATTTTTATATCTTGTTTATTTATTTCTCAGGCCTTTTGGGCTGTATTTGTTAAGGTTTTTCTCTATTTTACATATTTTTTCATTATAAGTAAACTTGTTTTATAAAAATTTTAACCTATTCAAATGGTTTCATGAAAGTGGATCCACCTTTTCTAAATATACAATAATTTTAATACTTTTTTAATTTATTTATATCTTGTTTTTTAATTACGCTGGCCTGAAGGGCCGTATTTGTTTTAGTTTTCCTCTACGTAGAATATTCTCTTATTATTAGTAAACTTGGTTTATAAAAATTTTAACCAATTCAAATGGTTTCATGCAAGTAGATCCAAAGATTCTAAAAATACAATATTTTTGATACCTATTTAAATTTTTATATCTTGTTTTTTTATTTCTCAGGCTTTTTGGACTGTATTTGTTAAGGTTTTTCTCTATTTTACATATTTTTTCATTATAAGTAAACTTGTTTTATAAAAATTTTAACCTATTCAAATGGTTTCATGAAAGTGGATCCACCTTTTCTTAATATACAATAATATTAATACTTATTTAATTTGTTTATATCTTGTTTTTTAATTACGCTGGCCTGGTGGGCCGTATTTGTTTTAGTTTTCCTCTACGTAGAAAATTCTCTTATTATTAGTAAACTTGGTTTATAAAAATTTTAACCAATTCAAATGGTTTCAAGCAAGTAGATCCAATGATTCTAAAAATACAATATTTTTGATACTTATTTATATTTTTATATCTTGTTTTTTTATTTCTCAGTCCTTTTGGACTGTATTTGTTAAGGTTTTTCTCTATTTTACATATTTTTTTATTATAAGTAAACTTGTTTTATAAAAATTTTAACCTATTCAAATGGTTTCATGAAAGTGGATCCACCTTTTCTAAATATACAAGAATATTAATACTTATTTAATTTATTTATATCTTGTTTTTTAATTACGCTGGCCTGGTGGGCCGTATTTGTTTTAGTTTTCCTCTACGTAGAATATTCTCTTATTATTAGTAAACATGGTTTATAAAAATTTTAACCAATTCAAATGGTTTCATGCAAGTAGATCCAATGATTCTAAAAATACAATATTTTTGATACCTATTTATATTTTTATATCTTGTTTATTTATTTCTCAGGCCTTTTGGACTGTATTTGTTAAGGTTTTTCTCTATTTTACATATTTTTTCATTATAAGTAAACTTGTTTTATAAAAATTTTAACCTATTCAAATGGTTTCATGCAAGTGGATCCAACGTTTATAAAAATACAATAATTTTGATACCTATTTAAATTTTTTATATTATGTTTTTTTATTTCTCAGGCCTTTTGGACTGTATTTGTTCAAGTTTTTCTCTATTTTATATATTTGTCTATTATAAGTAAACTTGGTTTATAAGAATTTTAACCAATTCAAATGGTTTCATGAAAGTGGATCCACCTTTTCTAAATATACAATAATTTTAATACTTATTTAATTTATTTATATCTTGTTTTTTAATTACGCTGGCCTGAAGAGCCGTATTTGTTTAAGTTTTTCTCTACGTAGAATATTCTCTTATTATTAGTAAACTTGGTTTATAAAAATTTTAACCAATTCAAATGGTTTCAAGCAAGTAGATCCAAAGATTCTAAAAATACAATATTTTTGATACCTATTTATATTTTTATATCTTGTTTATTTATTTCTCAGGCCTTTTGGACTGTATTTGTTAAGGTTTTTCTCTATTTTACATATTTTTTCATTATAAGTAAACTTGTTTTATAAAAATTTTAACCTATTCAAATGGTTTCATGAAAGTGGATCCACCTTTTCTAAATATACAATAATTTTAATACTTTTTTAATTTATTTATATCTTGTTTTTTAATTACGCTGGCCTGAAGGGCCGTATTTGTTTTAGTTTTCCTCTACGTAGAATATTCTCTTATTATTAGTAAACTTGGTTTATAAAAATTTTAACCAATTCAAATGGTTTCATGCAAGTAGATCCAAAGATTCTAAAAATACAATATTTTTGATACCTATTTAAATTTTTATATCTTGTTTTTTTATTTCTCAGGCTTTTTGGACTGTATTTGTTAAGGTTTTTCTCTATTTTACATATTTTTTCATTATAAGTAAACTTGTTTTATAAAAATTTTAACCTATTCAAATGGTTTCATGAAAGTGGATCCACCTTTTCTTAATATACAATAATATTAATACTTATTTAATTTGTTTATATCTTGTTTTTTAATTACGCTGGCCTGGTGGGCCGTATTTATTTTAGTTTTCCTCTACGTAGAAAATTCTCTTATTATTAGTAAACTTGGTTTATAAAAATTTTAACCAATTCAAATGGTTTCAAGCAAGTAGATCCAATGATTCTAAAAATACAATATTTTTGATACTTATTTATATTTTTATATCTTGTTTTTTTATTTCTCAGGCCTTTTGGACTGTATTTGTTAAGGTTTTTCTCTATTTTACATATTTTTTTATTATAAGTAAACTTGTTTTATAAAAATTTTAACCTATTCAAATGGTTTCATGAAAGTGGATCCACCTTTTCTAAATATACAAGAATATTAATACTTATTTAATTTATTTATATCTTGTTTTTTAATTACGCTGGCCTGGTGGGCCGTATTTGTTTTAGTTTTCCTCTACGTAGAATATTCTCTTATTATTAGTAAACATGGTTTATAAAAATTTTAACCAATTCAAATGGTTTCATGCAAGTAGATCCAAAGATTCTAAAAATACAATAATTTTGATACCTAATTAAATTTTTTATATCTTGTTTTTTTATTTCTCAGGCCTTTTTGACTGTATTTGTTTAGGTTTTTCTCTATTTTACATATTTTTTCATTATAAGTAAACTTGTTTTATAAAAATTTTAACCTATTCAAATGGTTTCATGCAAGTGGATCCAACGTTTATAAAAATACAATAATTTTATACCTATTTAAATTTTTTATATTATGTTTTTTTATTTCTCAGGCCTTTTGGACTGTATTTGTTCAAGTTTTTCTCTATTTTATATATTTGTCTATTATAAGTAAACTTGGTTTATAAGAATTTTAACCAATTCAAATGGTTTCATGAAAGTGGATCCACCTTTTCTAAATATACAATAATTTTAATACTTATTTAATTTATTTATATCTTGTTTTTTAATTACGCTGGCCTGAAGAGCCGTATTTGTTTAAGTTTTTCTCTACGTAGAATATTCTCTTATTATTAGTAAACTTGGTTTATAAAAATTTTAACCAATTCAAATGGTTTCAAGCAAGTAGATCCAAAGATTCTAAAAATACAATATTTTTGATACCTATTTATATTTTTATATCTTGTTTTTTTATTTCCCAGGCCTTTTGGACTGTATTTGTTAAGGTTTTTCTCTATTTTATATATTTTTCTATTATAAGTAAACTTGGTTTATAAGAATTTTAACCAATTCAAATGGTTTCATGAAAGTGGATCCACCTTTTCTAAATATACAATAATTTTAATACTTATTTAATTTATTTATATCTTGTTTTTTAATTACGCTGGCCTGGTGGGCCGTATTTGTTTTAGTTTTCCTCTACATAGAATATTCTCTTATTTTTAGTAAACTTGGTTTATAAAAATTTTAACCAATTCAAATGGTTTCAAGCAAGTAGATCCAAAGATTCTAAAAATACAATATTTTTGATACCTATTTATATTTTTATATCTTGTTTTTTTATTTCTCAGGCCTTTTGGACTGTATTTGTTAAGGTTTTTCTCTATTTTACATATTTTTTCATTATAAGTAAACTTGTTTTATAAAAATTTTAACCTATTCAAATGGTTTCATGAAAGTGGATCCACCTTTTCTAAATATACAAGAACATTAAAACTTATTTAATTTATTTATATCTTGTTTTTTAATTACGCTGGCCTGGTGGGCCGTATTTGTTTTAGTTTTCCTCTACGTAGGATATTCTCTTATTATTAGTAAACTTGGTTTATAAAAATTTTAACCAATTCAAATGGTTTCATGCAAGTAGATCCAAAGATTCTAAAAATACAATATTTTTGATACCTATTTAAATTTTTATATCTTGTTTTTTTATTTCTCAGGCCTTTTGGACTGTATTTGTTAAGGTTTTTCTCTATTTTACATATTTTTTCATTATAAGTAAACTTGTTTTATAAAAATTTTATCTATTCAAATGGTTTCATGAAAGTGGATCCACCTTTTCTAAATATACAATAATTTTAATACTTATTTAATTTATTTATATCTTGTTTTTTAATTACGCTGGCCTGAAGGGCCGTATTTGTTTAAGTTTTTCTCTACGTAGAATATTCTCTCATTATTAGTAAAATTGGTTTATAAAAATTTTAACCAATTCAAATGGTTTTATGCAAGTAGATCCAACGTTTATAAAAATACAATAATTTTGATACCTAATTAAATTTTTTATATTATGTTTTTTTATTTCTCAGGCCTTTTGGACTGTATTTGTTCAAGTTTTTCTCTATTTTATATATTTTTCTATTATAAGTAAACTTGTTTTATAAAAATTTTAACCTATTCAAATGGTTTCATGCAAGTGGATCCAACGTTTATAAAAATACAATAATTTTGATACCTATTTAAATTTTTTATATTATGTTTTTTTATTTCTCAGGCCTTTTGGACTGTATTTGTTCAAGTTTTTCTCTATTTTATATATTTTTCTATTATAAGTAAACTTGGTTTATAAGAATTTTAACCAATTCAAATGGTTTCATGAAAGTGGATCCACTTTTTCTAAATATACAATAATTTTAATACTTATTTAATTTATTTATATCTTGTTTTTTAATTACGCTGGCCTGAAGAGCCGTATTTGTTTAAGTTTTTCTCTACGTAGAATATTCTCTTATTATTAGTAAACTTGGTTTATAAAAATTTTAACCAATTCAAATGGTTTCATGCAAGTAGATCCAAAGATTCTAAAAATACAATATTTTTGATACCTATTTAAATTTTTATATCTTGTTTTTTTAATTCTCAGGCCTTTTGGACTGTATTTGTTAAGGTTTTTCTCTTTTTTACATATTTTTTCATTATAAGTAACCTTGTTTTATAAAAATTTTAACCTATTCAAATGGTTTCATGAAAGTGGATCCACCTTTTATAAATATACAATAATATTAATACTTATTTAATTTATTTATATCTTGTTTTTTAATTACGCTGGCCTGAAGGGCCGTATTTGTTTAAGTTTTTCTTTACGTAGAATATTCTCTCATTATTAGTAAAATTGGTTTATAAGAATTTTAACCAATTCAAATGGTTTCATGAAAGTGGATCCACCTTTTCTAAATATACAATAATTTTAATACTTATTTAATTTATTTATATCTTGTTTTTTAATTACGCTGGCCTGAAGGGCCGTATTTGTTTAAGTTTTTCTCTACGTAGAATATTCTCTCATTATTAGTAAAATTGGTTTATAAAAATTTTAACCAATTCAAATGGTTTTATGCAAGTAGATCCAACGTTTATAAAAATACAATAATTTTGATACCTAATTAAATTTTTTATATCTTGTTTTTTTATTTCTCAGGCCTTTTTGACTGTATTTGTTTAGGTTTTTCTCTATTTTACATATTTTTTCATTATAAGTAAACTTGTTTTATAAAAATTTTAACCTATTCAAATGGTTTCATGAAAGTTAATCCACCTTTTCTAAATATACAATAATTTTAATACTTATTTAATTTATTTATATCTTGTTTTTTAATTACGCTGGCCTGAAGGGCCGTATTTGTTTTAGTTTTCCTCTACGTAGAATATTCTCTTATTATTAGTAAATTTGGTTTATAAAAATTTTAACCAATTCAAATGGTTTCATGCAAGTAGATCCAAAGATTCTAAAAATACAATATTTTTGATACCTATTTATATTTTTATATCTTGTTTTTTTATTTCCCAGGCCTTTTGGACTGTATTTGTTAAGGTTTTTCTCTATTTTATATATTTTTCTATTATAAGTAAACTTGGTTTATAAGAATTTTAACCAATTCAAATGGTTTCATGAAAGTGGATCCACCTTTTCTAAATATACAATAATTTTAATACTTATTTAATTTATTTATATCTTGTTTTTTAATTACGCTGGCCTGGTGGGCCGTATTTGTTTTAGTTTTCCTCTACATAGAATATTCTCTTATTATTAGTAAACTTGGTTTATAAAAATTTTAACCAATTCAAATGGTTTCATGCAAGTAGATCCAAAGATTCTAAAAATACAATATTTTTGATACCTATTTATATTTTTATATCTTGTTTTTTTATTTCCCAGGCCTTTTGGACTGTATTTGCTAGAGTTTTTCTCTATTTTACATATTTTTTCATTATAAGTAAACTTGTTTTATAAAAATTTTAACCTATTCAAATGGTTTCATGAAAGTGGATCCACCTTTTCTAAATATACAATAATTTTAATACTTATTTAATTTATTTATATCTTGTTTTTTAATTACGCTGGCCTGGTGGGCCGTATTTGTTTTAGTTTTCCTCTACATAGAATATTCTCTTATTTTTAGTAAACTTGGTTTATAAAAATTTTAACCAATTCAAATGAATTCATAAAAGTGGATCCAAAGATTCTAAAAATACAATATTTTTGATACCTATTTAAATTTTTATATCTTGTTTTTTTAATTCTCAGGCCTTTTGGACTGTATTTGTTAAGGTTTTTCTCTATTTTATATATTTTTCTATTATAAGTAAACTTGTTTTATAAAAATTTTAACCTATTCAAATGGTTTCATGCAAGTGGATCCAACGTTTATAAAAATACAATAATTTTGATACCTATTTAAATTTTTTATATTATGTTTTTTTATTTCTCAGGCCTTTTGGACTGTATTTGTTCAAGTTTTTCTCTATTTTATATATTTTTCTATTATAAGTAAACTTGGTTTATAAGAATTTTAACCAATTCAAATGGTTTCATGAAAGTGGATCCACTTTTTCTAAATATACAATAATTTTAATACTTATTTAATTTATTTATATCTTGTTTTTTAATTACGCTGGCCTGAAGAGCCGTATTTGTTTAAGTTTTTCTCTACGTAGAATATTCTCTTATTATTAGTAAACTTGGTTTACAAAAATTTTAACCAATTCAAATGGTTTCATGCAAGTAGATCCAAAGATTCTAAAAATACAATATTTTTGATACCTATTTAAATTTTTATATCTTGTTTTTTTAATTCTCAGGCCTTTTGGACTGTATTTGTTAAGGTTTTTCTCTTTTTTACATATTTTTTCATTATAAGTAACCTTGTTTTATAAAAATTTTAACCTATTCAAATGGTTTCATGAAAGTGGATCCACCTCTTCTAAATATACAATAATTTTAATACTTATTTAATTTATTTATATCTTGTTTTTTAATTACGCTGGCCTGAAGGGCCGTATTTGTTTAAGTTTTTCTCTACGTAGAATATTCTCTCATTATTAGTAAAATTGGTTTATAAAAATTTTAACCAATTCAAATGAATTCATAAAAGTGGATCCAAAGATTCTAAAAATACAATATTTTTGATACCTATTTAAATTTTTATATCTTGTTTTTTTATTTCTCAGGCCTTTTGGACTGTATTTGTTAAGGTTTTTCTCTATTTTACATATTTTTTCATTATAAGTAAACTTGTTTTATAAAAATTTTAACCTATTGAAATGGTTTCATGAAAGTGGATCCACCTTTTATAAATATACAATAATATTAATACTTATTTAATTTATTTATATCTTGTTTTTTAATTACGCTGGCCTGAAGGGCCGTATTTGTTTAAGTTTTTCTTTACGTAGAATATTCTCTCATTATTAGTAAAATTGGTTTATAAGAATTTTAACCAATTCAAATGGTTTCATGAAAGTGGATCCACCTTTTCTAAATATACAATAATTTTAATACTTATTTAATTTATTTATATCTTGTTTTTTAATTACGCTGGCCTGAAGGGCCGTATTTGTTTAAGTTTTTCTCTACGTAGAATATTCTCTCATTATTAGTAAAATTGGTTTATAAAAATTTTAACCAATTCAAATGGTTTTATGCAAGTAGATCCAACGTTTATAAAAATACAATAATTTTGATACCTAATTAAATTTTTTATATCTTGTTTTTTTATTTCTCAGGCCTTTTTGACTGTATTTGTTTAGGTTTTTCTCTATTTTACATATTTTTTCATTATAAGTAAACTTGTTTTATAAAAATTTTAACCTATTCAAATGGTTTCATGAAAGTGGATCCACCTCTTCTAAATATACAATAATTTTAATACTTATTTAATTTATTTATATCTTGTTTTTTAATTACGCTGGCCTGAAGGGCCGTATTTGTTTAAGTTTTTCTCTACGTAGAATATTCTCTCATTATTAGTAAAATTGGTTTATAAAAATTTTAACCAATTCAAATGAATTCATAAAAGTGGATCCAAAGATTCTAAAAATACAATATTTTTGATACCTATTTAAATTTTTATATCTTGTTTTTTTATTTCTCAGGCCTTTTGGACTGTATTTGTTAAGGTTTTTCTCTATTTTACATATTTTTTCATTATAAGTAAACTTGTTTTATAAAAATTTTAACCTATTCAAATGGTTTCATGAAAGTGGATCCACCTTTTATAAATATACAATAATATTAATACTTATTTAATTTATTTATATCTTGTTTTTTAATTACGCTGGCCTGAAGGGCCGTATTTGTTTAAGTTTTTCTTTACGTAGAATATTCTCTCATTATTAGTAAAATTGGTTTATAAGAATTTTAACCAATTCAAATGGTTTCATGAAAGTGGATCCACCTTTTCTAAATATACAATAATTTTAATACTTATTTAATTTATTTATATCTTGTTTTTTAATTACGCTGGCCTGAAGGGCCGTATTTGTTTAAGTTTTTCTCTACGTAGAATATTCTCTCATTATTAGTAAAATTGGTTTATAAAAATTTTAACCAATTCAAATGGTTTTATGCAAGTAGATCCAACGTTTATAAAAATACAATAATTTTGATACCTAATTAAATTTTTTATATCTTGTTTTTTTATTTCTCAGGCCTTTTTGACTGTATTTGTTTAGGTTTTTCTCTATTTTACATATTTTTTCATTATAAGTAAACTTGTTTTATAAAAATTTTAACCTATTCAAATGCTTTCATGAAAGTTAATCCACCTTTTCTAAATATACAATAATTTTAATACTTATTTAATTTATTTATATCTTGTTTTTTAATTACGCTGGCCTGAAGGGCCGTATTTGTTTTAGTTTTCCTCTACGTAGAATATTCTCTTATTATTAGTAAATTTGGTTTATAAAAATTTTAACCAATTCAAATGGTTTCATGCAAGTAGATCCAAAGATTCTAAAAATACAATATTTTTGATACCTATTTATATTTTTATATCTTGTTTTTTTATTTCCCAGGCCTTTTGGACTGTATTTGTTAAGGATTTTCTCTATTTTATATATTTTTCTATTATAAGTAAACTTGGTTTATAAGAATTTTAACCAATTCAAATGGTTTCATGAAAGTGGATCCACCTTTTCTAAATATACAATAATTTTAATACTTATTTAATTTATTTATATCTTGTTTTTTAATTACGCTGGCCTGGTGGGCCGTATTTGTTTTAGTTTTCCTCTACATAGAATATTCTCTTATTATTAGTAAACTTGGTTTATAAAAATTTTAACCAATTCAAATGGTTTCATGCAAGTAGATCCAAAGATTCTAAAAATACAATATTTTTGATACCTATTTATATTTTTATATCTTGTTTTTTTATTTCCCAGGCCTTTTGGACTGTATTTGCTAGAGTTTTTCTCTATTTTACATATTTTTTCATTATAAGTAAACTTGTTTTATAAAAATTTTAACCTATTCAAATGGTTTCATGAAAGTGGATCCACCTTTTCTAAATATACAATAATTTTAATACTTATTTAATTTATTTATATCTTGTTTTTTAATTACGCTGGCCTGGTGGGCCGTATTTGTTTTAGTTTTCCTCTACATAGAATATTCTCTTATTTTTAGTAAACTTGGTTTATAAAAATTTTAACCAATTCAAATGGTTTCAAGCAAGTAGATCCAAAGATTCTAAAAATACAATATTTTTGATACCTATTTATATTTTTATATCTTGTTTTTTTATTTCTCAGGCCTTTTGGACTGTATTTGTTAAGGTTTTTCTCTATTTTACATATTTTTTCATTATAAGTAAACTTGTTTTATAAAAATTTTAACCTATTCAAATGGTTTCATGAAAGTGGATCCACCTTTTCTAAATATACAAGAACATTAATACTTATTTAATTTATTTATATCTTGTTTTTTAATTACGCTGGCCTGGTGGGCCGTATTTGTTTTAGTTTTCCTCTACGTAGAATATTCTCTTATTATTAGTAAACTTGGTTTATAAAAATTTTAACCAATTCAAATGGTTTCATGCAAGTAGATCCAAAGATTCTAAAAATACAATATTTTTGATACCTATTTAAATTTTTATATCTTGTTTTTTTATTTCTCAGGCCTTTTGGACTGTATTTGTTAAGGTTTTTCTCTATTTTACATATTTTTTCATTATAAGTAAACTTGTTTTATAAAAATTTTATCTATTCAAATGGTTTCATGAAAGTGGATCCACCTTTTCTAAATATACAATAATTTTAATACTTATTTAATTTATTTATATCTTGTTTTTTAATTACGCTGGCCTGAAGGGCCGTATTTGTTTAAGTTTTTCTCTACGTAGAATATTCTCTCATTATTAGTAAAATTGGTTTATAAAAATTTTAACCAATTCAAATAAATTCATAAAAGTGGATCCAAAGATTCTAAAAATACAATATTTTTGATACCTATTTAAATTTTTATATCTTGTTTTTTTATTACGCTGGCCTGAAGGGCCGTATTTGTTTAAGTTTTTCTCTACGTAGAATATTCTCTCATTATTAGTAAAATTGGTTTATAAAAATTTTAACCAATTCAAATGGTTTTATGCAAGTAGATCCAACGTTTATAAAAATACAATAATTTTGATACCTAATTAAATTTTTTATATCTTGTTTTTTTATTTCTCAGGCCTTTTTGACTGTATTTGTTTAGGTTTTTCTCTATTTTACATATTTTTTCATTATAAGTAAACTTGTTTTATAAAAATTTTAACCTATTCAAATGGTTTCATGAAAGTTAATCCACCTTTTCTAAATATACAATAATTTTAATACTTATTTAATTTATTTATATCTTGTTTTTTAATTACGCTGGCCTGAAGGGCCGTATTTGTTTTAGTTTTCCTCTACGTAGAATATTCTCTTATTATTAGTAAATTTGGTTTATAAAAATTTTAACCAATTCAAATGGTTTCATGCAAGTAGATCCAAAGATTCTAAAAATACAATATTTTTGATACCTATTTATATTTTTATATCTTGTTTTTTTATTTCCCAGGCCTTTTGGACTGTATTTGTTAAGGTTTTTCTCTATTTTATATATTTTTCTATTATAAGTAAACTTGGTTTATAAGAATTTTAACCAATTCAAATGGTTTCATGAAAGTGGATCCACCTTTTCTAAATATACAATAATTTTAATACTTATTTAATTTATTTATATCTTGTTTTTTAATTACGCTGGCCTGGTGGGCCGTATTTGTTTTAGTTTTCCTCTACATAGAATATTCTCTTATTATTAGTAAACTTGGTTTATAAAAATTTTAACCAATTCAAATGGTTTCATGCAAGTAGATCCAAAGATTCTAAATATACAATATTTTTGATACCTATTTATATTTTTATATCTTGTTTTTTTATTTCCCAGGCCTTTTGGACTGTATTTGCTAGAGTTTTTCTCTATTTTACATATTTTTTCATTATAAGTAAACTTGTTTTATAAAAATTTTAACCTATTCAAATGGTTTCATGAAAGTGGATCCACCTTTTCTAAATATACAATAATTTTAATACTTATTTAATTTATTTATATCTTGTTTTTTAATTACGCTGGCCTGGTGGGCCGTATTTGTTTTAGTTTTCCTCTACATAGAATATTCTCTTATTTTTAGTAAACTTGGTTTATAAAAATTTTAACCAATTCAAATGAATTCATAAAAGTGGATCCAAAGATTCTAAAAATACAATATTTTTGATACCTATTTAAATTTTTATATCTTGTTTTTTTAATTCTCAGGCCTTTTGGACTGTATTTGTTAAGGTTTTTCTCTATTTTATATATTTTTCTATTATAAGTAAACTTGGTTTATAAGAATTTTAACCAATTCAAATGGTTTCATGAAAGTGGATCCACTTTTTCTAAATATACAATAATTTTAATACTTATTTAATTTATTTATATCTTGTTTTTTAATTACGCTGGCCTGAAGAGCCGTATTTGTTTAAGTTTTTCTCTACGTAGAATATTCTCTTATTATTAGTAAACTTGGTTTATAAAAATTTTAACCAATTCAAATGGTTTCATGCAAGTAGATCCAAAGATTCTAAAAATACAATATTTTTGATACCTATTTAAATTTTTATATCTTGTTTTTTTAATTCTCAGGCCTTTTGGACTGTATTTGTTAAGGTTTTTCTCTTTTTTACATATTTTTTCATTATAAGTAACCTTGTTTTATAAAAATTTTAACCTATTCAAATGGTTTCATGAAAGTGGATCCACCTCTTCTAAATATACAATAATTTTAATACTTATTTAATTTATTTATATCTTGTTTTTTAATTACGCTGGCCTGAAGGGCCGTATTTGTTTAAGTTTTTCTTTACGTAGAATATTTTCTCATTATTAGTAAAATTGGTCTATAAGAATTTTAACCAATTCAAATGGTTTCATGAAAGTGGATCCACCTTTTCTAAATATACAATAATTTTAATACTTATTTAATTTATTTATATCTTGTTTTTTAATTACGCTGGCCTGAAGGGCCGTATTTGTTTAAGTTTTTCTCTACGTAGAATATTCTCTCATTATTAGTAAAATTGGTTTATAAAAATTTTAACCAATTCAAATGGTTTTATGCAAGTAGATCCAACGTTTATAAAAATACAATAATTTTGATACCTAATTAAATTTTTTATATCTTGTTTTTTTATTTCTCAGGCCTTTTTGACTGTATTTGTTTAGGTTTTTCTCTATTTTACATATTTTTTCATTATAAGTAAACTTGTTTTATAAAAATTTTAACCTATTCAAATGGTTTCATGAAAGTTAATCCACCTTTTCTAAATATACAATAATTTTAATACTTATTTAATTTATTTATATCTTGTTTTTTAATTACGCTGGCCTGAAGGGCCGTATTTGTTTTAGTTTTCCTCTACGTAGAATATTCTCTTATTATTAGTAAATTTGGTTTATAAAAATTTTAACCAATTCAAATGGTTTCATGCAAGTAGATCCAAAGATTCTAAAAATACAATATTTTTGATACCTATTTATATTTTTATATCTTGTTTTTTTATTTCCCAGGCCTTTTGGACTGTATTTGTTAAGGTTTTTCTCTATTTTATATATTTTTCTATTATAAGTAAACTTGGTTTATAAGAATTTTAACCAATTCAAATGGTTTCATGAAAGTGGATCCACCTTTTCTAAATATACAATAATTTTAATACTTATTTAATTTATTTATATCTTGTTTTTTAATTACGCTGGCCTGGTGGGCCGTATTTGTTTTAGTTTTCCTCTACATAGAATATTCTCTTATTATTAGTAAACTTGGTTTATAAAAATTTTAACCAATTCAAATGGTTTCATGCAAGTAGATCCAAAGATTCTAAAAATACAATATTTTTGATACCTATTTATATTTTTATATCTTGTTTTTTTATTTCCCAGGCCTTTTGGACTGTATTTGTTAAGGTTTTTCTCTATTTTATATATTTTTCTATTATAAGTAAACTTGTTTTATAAAAATTTTAACCTATTCAAATGGTTTCATGCAAGTGGATCCAACGTTTATAAAAATACAATAATTTTGATACCTATTTAAATTTTTTATATTATGTTTTTTTATTTCTCAGGCCTTTTGGACTGTATTTGTTCAAGTTTTTCTCTATTTTATATATTTTTCTATTATAAGTAAACTTGGTTTATAAGAATTTTAACCAATTCAAATGGTTTCATGAAAGTGGATCCACTTTTTCTAAATATACAATAATTTTAATACTTATTTAATTTATTTATATCTTGTTTTTTAATTACGCTGGCCTGAAGAGCCGTATTTGTTTAAGTTTTTCTCTACGTAGAATATTCTCTTATTATTAGTAAACTTGGTTTATAAAAATTTTAACCAATTCAAATGGTTTCATGCAAGTAGATCCAAAGATTCTAAAAATACAATATTTTTGATACCTATTTAAATTTTTATATCTTGTTTTTTTAATTCTCAGGCCTTTTGGACTGTATTTGTTAAGGTTTTTCTCTTTTTTACATATTTTTTCATTATAAGTAACCTTGTTTTATAAAAATTTTAACCTATTCAAATGGTTTCATGAAAGTGGATCCACCTCTTCTAAATATACAATAATTTTAATACTTATTTAATTTATTTATATCTTGTTTTTTAATTACGCTGGCCTGAAGGGCCGTATTTGTTTAAGTTTTTCTCTACGTAGAATATTCTCTCATTATTAGTAAAATTGGTTTATAAAAATTTTAACCAATTCAAATGAATTCATAAAAGTGGATCCAAAGATTCTAAAAATACAATATTTTTGATACCTATTTAAATTTTTATATCTTGTTTTTTTATTTCTCAGGCCTTTTGGACTGTATTTGTTAAGGTTTTTCTCTATTTTACATATTTTTTCATTATAGATAAACTTGTTTTATAAAAATTTTAACCTATTGAAATGGTTTCATGAAAGTGGATCCACCTTTTATAAATATACAATAATATTAATACTTATTTAATTTATTTATATCTTGTTTTTTAATTACGCTGGCCTGAAGGGCCGTATTTGTTTAAGTTTTTCTTTACGTAGAATATTCTCTCATTATTAGTAAAATTGGTTTATAAGAATTTTAACCAATTCAAATGGTTTCATGAAAGTGGATCCACCTTTTCTAAATATACAATAATTTTAATACTTATTTAATTTATTTATATCTTGTTTTTTAATTACGCTGGCCTGAAGGGCCGTATTTGTTTAAGTTTTTCTCTACGTAGAATATTCTCTCATTATTAGTAAAATTGGTTTATAAAAATTTTAACCAATTCAAATGGTTTTATGCAAGTAGATCCAACGTTTATAAAAATACAATAATTTTGATACCTAATTAAATTTTTTATATCTTGTTTTTTTATTTCTCAGGCCTTTTTGACTGTATTTGTTTAGGTTTTTCTCTATTTTACATATTTTTTCATTATAAGTAAACTTGTTTTATAAAAATTTTAACCTATTCAAATGGTTTCATGAAAGTGGATCCACCTCTTCTAAATATACAATAATTTTAATACTTATTTAATTTATTTATATCTTGTTTTTTAATTACGCTGGCCTGAAGGGCCGTATTTGTTTAAGTTTTTCTCTACGTAGAATATTCTCTCATTATTAGTAAAATTGGTTTATAAAAATTTTAACCAATTCAAATGAATTCATAAAAGTGGATCCAAAGATTCTAAAAATACAATATTTTTGATACCTATTTAAATTTTTATATCTTGTTTTTTTATTTCTCAGGCCTTTTGGACTGTATTTGTTAAGGTTTTTCTCTATTTTACATATTTTTTCATTATAAGTAAACTTGTTTTATAAAAATTTTAACCTATTCAAATGGTTTCATGAAAGTGGATCCACCTTTTATAAATATACAATAATATTAATACTTATTTAATTTATTTATATCTTGTTTTTTAATTACGCTGGCCTGAAGGGCCGTATTTGTTTAAGTTTTTCTTTACGTAGAATATTCTCTCATTATTAGTAAAATTGGTTTATAAGAATTTTAACCAATTCAAATGGTTTCATGAAAGTGGATCCACCTTTTCTAAATATACAATAATTTTAATACTTATTTAATTTATTTATATCTTGTTTTTTAATTACGCTGGCCTGAAGGGCCGTATTTGTTTAAGTTTTTCTCTACGTAGAATATTCTCTCATTATTAGTAAAATTGGTTTATAAAAATTTTAACCAATTCAAATGGTTTTATGCAAGTAGATCCAACGTTTATAAAAATACAATAATTTTGATACCTAATTAAATTTTTTATATCTTGTTTTTTTATTTCTCAGGCCTTTTTGACTGTATTTGTTTAGGTTTTTCTCTATTTTACATATTTTTTCATTATAAGTAAACTTGTTTTATAAAAATTTTAACCTATTCAAATGCTTTCATGAAAGTTAATCCACCTTTTCTAAATATACAATAATTTTAATACTTATTTAATTTATTTATATCTTGTTTTTTAATTACGCTGGCCTGAAGGGCCGTATTTGTTTTAGTTTTCCTCTACGTAGAATATTCTCTTATTATTAGTAAATTTGGTTTATAAAAATTTTAACCAATTCAAATGGTTTCATGCAAGTAGATCCAAAGATTCTAAAAATACAATATTTTTGATACCTATTTATATTTTTATATCTTGTTTTTTTATTTCCCAGGCCTTTTGGACTGTATTTGTTAAGGATTTTCTCTATTTTATATATTTTTCTATTATAAGTAAACTTGGTTTATAAGAATTTTAACCAATTCAAATGGTTTCATGAAAGTGGATCCACCTTTTCTAAATATACAATAATTTTAATACTTATTTAATTTATTTATATCTTGTTTTTTAATTACGCTGGCCTGGTGGGCCGTATTTGTTTTAGTTTTCCTCTACATAGAATATTCTCTTATTATTAGTAAACTTGGTTTATAAAAATTTTAACCAATTCAAATGGTTTCATGCAAGTAGATCCAAAGATTCTAAAAATACAATATTTTTGATACCTATTTATATTTTTATATCTTGTTTTTTTATTTCCCAGGCCTTTTGGACTGTATTTGCTAGAGTTTTTCTCTATTTTACATATTTTTTCATTATAAGTAAACTTGTTTTATAAAAATTTTAACCTATTAAAATGGTTTCATGAAAGTGGATCCACCTTTTCTAAATATACAATAATTTTAATACTTATTTAATTTATTTATATCTTGTTTTTTAATTACGCTGGCCTGGTGGGCCGTATTTGTTTTAGTTTTCCTCTACATAGAATATTCTCTTATTTTTAGTAAACTTGGTTTATAAAAATTTTAACCAATTCAAATGGTTTCAAGCAAGTAGATCCAAAGATTCTAAAAATACAATATTTTTGATACCTATTTATATTTTTATATCTTGTTTTTTTATTTCTCAGGCCTTTTGGACTGTATTTGTTAAGGTTTTTCTCTATTTTACATATTTTTTCATTATAAGTAAACTTGTTTTATAAAAATTTTAACCTATTCAAATGGTTTCATGAAAGTGGATCCACCTTTTCTAAATATACAAGAACATTAATACTTATTTAATTTATTTATATCTTGTTTTTTAATTACGCTGGCCTGGTGGGCCGTATTTGTTTTAGTTTTCCTCTACGTAGAATATTCTCTTATTATTAGTAAACTTGGTTTATAAAAATTTTAACCAATTCAAATGGTTTCATGCAAGTAGATCCAAAGATTCTAAAAATACAATATTTTTGATACCTATTTAAATTTTTATATCTTGTTTTTTTATTTCTCAGGCCTTTTGGACTGTATTTGTTAAGGTTTTTCTCTATTTTACATATTTTTTCATTATAAGTAAACTTGTTTTATAAAAATTTTATCTATTCAAATGGTTTCATGAAAGTGGATCCACCTTTTCTAAATATACAATAATTTTAATACTTATTTAATTTATTTATATCTTGTTTTTTAATTACGCTGGCCTGAAGGGCCGTATTTGTTTAAGTTTTTCTCTACGTAGAATATTCTCTCATTATTAGTAAAATTGGTTTATAAAAATTTTAACCAATTCAAATAAATTCATAAAAGTGGATCCAAAGATTCTAAAAATACAATATTTTTGATACCTATTTAAATTTTTATATCTTGTTTTTTTATTTCTCAGGCCTTTTGGACTGTATTTGTTAAGGTTTTTCTCTATTTTACATATTTTTTCATTATAAGTAAACTTGTTTTATAAAAATTTTAACCTATTCAAATGGTTTCATGAAAGTGGATCCACCTTTTATAAATATACAATAATATTAATACTTATTTAATTTATTTATATCTTGTTTTTTAATTACGCTGGCCTGAAGGGCCGTATTTGTTTAAGTTTTTCTTTACGTAGAATATTCTCTCATTATTAGTAAAATTGGTTTATAAGAATTTTAACCAATTCAAATGGTTTCATGAAAGTGGATCCACCTTTTCTAAATATACAATAATTTTAATACTTATTTAATTTATTTATATCTTGTTTTTTAATTACGCTGGCCTGGTGGGCCGTATTTGTTTTAGTTTTCCTCTACATAGAATATTCTCTTATTATTAGTAAACTTGGTTTATAAAAATTTTAACCAATTCAAATGGTTTCATGCAAGTAGATCCAAAGATTCTAAAAATACAATATTTTTGATACCTATTTATATTTTTATATCTTGTTTTTTTATTTCCCAGGCCTTTTGGACTGTATTTGCTAGAGTTTTTCTCTATTTTACATATTTTTTCATTATAAGTAAACTTGTTTTATAAAAATTTTAACCTATTCAAATGGTTTCATGAAAGTGGATCCACCTTTTCTAAATATACAATAATTTTAATACTTATTTAATTTATTTATATCTTGTTTTTTAATTACGCTGGCCTGGTGGGCCGTATTTGTTTTAGTTTTCCTCTACATAGAATATTCTCTTATTTTTAGTAAACTTGGTTTATAAAAATTTTAACCAATTCAAATGAATTCATAAAAGTGGATCCAAAGATTCTAAAAATACAATATTTTTGATACCTATTTAAATTTTTATATCTTGTTTTTTTAATTCTCAGGCCTTTTGGACTGTATTTGTTAAGGTTTTTCTCTATTTTATATATTTTTCTATTATAAGTAAACTTGGTTTATAAGAATTTTAACCAATTCAAATGGTTTCATGAAAGTGGATCCACTTTTTCTAAATATACAATAATTTTAATACTTATTTAATTTATTTATATCTTGTTTTTTAATTACGCTGGCCTGAAGAGCCGTATTTGTTTAAGTTTTTCTCTACGTAGAATATTCTCTTATTATTAGTAAACTTGGTTTATAAAAATTTTAACCAATTCAAATGGTTTCATGCAAGTAGATCCAAAGATTCTAAAAATACAATATTTTTGATACCTATTTAAATTTTTATATCTTGTTTTTTTAATTCTCAGGCCTTTTGGACTGTATTTGTTAAGGTTTTTCTCTTTTTTACATATTTTTTCATTATAAGTAACCTTGTTTTATAAAAATTTTAACCTATTCAAATGGTTTCATGAAAGTGGATCCACCTCTTCTAAATATACAATAATTTTAATACTTATTTAATTTATTTATATCTTGTTTTTTAATTACGCTGGCCTGAAGGGCCGTATTTGTTTAAGTTTTTCTTTACGTAGAATATTTTCTCATTATTAGTAAAATTGGTCTATAAGAATTTTAACCAATTCAAATGGTTTCATGAAAGTGGATCCACCTTTTCTAAATATACAATAATTTTAATACTTATTTAATTTATTTATATCTTGTTTTTTAATTACGCTGGCCTGAAGGGCCGTATTTGTTTAAGTTTTTCTCTACGTAGAATATTCTCTCATTATTAGTAAAATTGGTTTATAAAAATTTTAACCAATTCAAATGGTTTTATGCAAGTAGATCCAACGTTTATAAAAATACAATAATTTTGATACCTAATTAAATTTTTTATATCTTGTTTTTTTATTTCTCAGGCCTTTTTGACTGTATTTGTTTAGGTTTTTCTCTATTTTACATATTTTTTCATTATAAGTAAACTTGTTTTATAAAAATTTTAACCTATTCAAATGGTTTCATGAAAGTTAATCCACCTTTTCTAAATATACAATAATTTTAATACTTTTTTAATTTATTTATATCTTGTTTTTTAATTACGCTGGCCTGAAGGGCCGTATTTGTTTTAGTTTTCCTCTACGTAGAATATTCTCTTATTATTAGTAAACTTGGTTTATAAAAATTTTAACCAATTCAAATGGTTTCATGCAAGTAGATCCAAAGATTCTAAAAATACAATATTTTTGATACCTATTTATATTTTTATATCTTGTTTTTTTATTTCCCAGGCCTTTTGGACTGTATTTGTTAAGGTTTTTCTCTATTTTATATATTTTTCTATTATAAGTAAACTTGGTTTATAAGAATTTTAACCAATTCAAATGGTTTCATGAAAGTGGATCCACCTTTTCTAAATATACAATAATTTTAATACTTATTTAATTTATTTATATCTTGTTTTTTAATTACGCTGGCCTGGTGGGCCGTATTTGTTTTAGTTTTCCTCTACATAGAATATTCTCTTATTATTAGTAAACTTGGTTTATAAAAATTTTAACCAATTCAAATGGTTTCATGCAAGTAGATCCAAAGATTCTAAAAATACAATATTTTTGATACCTATTTATATTTTTATATCTTGTTTTTTTATTTCCCAGGCCTTTTGGACTGTATTTGCTAGAGTTTTTCTCTATTTTACATATTTTTTCATTATAAGTAAACTTGTTTTATAAAAATTTTAACCTATTCAAATGGTTTCATGAAAGTGGATCCACCTTTTCTAAATATACAATAATTTTAATACTTATTTAATTTATTTATATCTTGTTTTTTAATTACGCTGGCCTGGTGGGCCGTATTTGTTTTAGTTTTCCTCTACGTAGAATATTCTCTTATTATTAGTAAACTTGGTTTATAAAAATTTTAACCAATTCAAATGGTTTCATGCAAGTAGATCCAAAGATTCTAAAAATACAATATTTTTGATACCTATTTAAATTTTTATATCTTGTTTTTTTATTTCTCAGGCCTTTTGGACTGTATTTGTTAAGGTTTTTCTCTATTTTACATATTTTTTCATTATAAGTAAACTTGTTTTATAAAAATTTTAACCTATTCAAATGGTTTCATGAAAGTGGATCCACCTTTTCTAAATATACAATAATTTTAATACTTTTTTAATTTATTTATATTTTGTTTTTTAATTACGCTGGCGTATTTGTTTTAGTTTTCCTCTACGTAGAATATTCTCTTATTATTAGTAAACTTGGTTTATAAAAATTTTAACCAATTCAAATGGTTTCATGCAAGTAGATCCAAAGATTCTAAAAATACAATATTTTTGATACCTATTTAAATTTTTATATCTTGTTCTTTTATTTCTCAGGCTTTTTGGACTGTATTTGTTAAGGTTTTTCTCTATTTTACATATTTTTTCATTATAAGTAAACTTGTTTTATAAAAATTTTAACCTATTCAAATGGTTTCATGCAAGTGGATCCAACGTTTATAAAAATACAATAATTTTGATACCTATTTAAATTTTTTATATTATGTTTTTTTATTTCTCAGGCCTTTTGGACTGTATTTGTTCAAGTTTTTCTCTATTTTATATATTTTTCTATTATAAGTAAACTTGGTTTATAAGAATTTTAACCAATTCAAATGGTTTCATGAAAGTGGATCCACCTTTTCTAAATATACAAGAATTTTAATACTTATTTAATTTATTTATATCTTGTTTTTTAATTACGCTGTCCTGAAGAGCCGTATTTGTTTAAGTTTTTCTCTACGTAGAATATTCTCTTATTATTAGTAAACTTGGTTTATAAAAATTTTAACCAATTCAAATGGTTTCAAGCAAGTAGATCCAAAGATTCTAAAAATACAATATTTTTGATACCTATTTATATTTTTATATCTTGTTTATTTATTTCTCAGGCCTTTTGGACTGTATTTGTTAAGGTTTTTCTCTATTTTACATATTTTTTCATTATAAGTAAACTTGTTTTATAAAAATTTTAACCTATTCAAATGGTTTCATGAAAGTGGATCCACCTTTTCTAAATATACAATAATTTTAATACTTTTTTAATTTATTTATATCTTGTTTTTTAATTACGCTGGCCTGAAGGGCCGTATTTGTTTTAGTTTTCCTCTACGTAGAATATTCTCTTATTATTAGTAAACTTGGTTTATAAAAATTTTAACCAATTCAAATGGTTTCATGCAAGTAGATCCAAAGATTCTAAAAATACAATATTTTTGATACCTATTTAAATTTTTATATCTTGTTTTTTTATTTCTCAGGCTTTTTGGACTGTATTTGTTAAGGTTTTTCTCTATTTTACATATTTTTTCATTATAAGTAAACTTGTTTTATAAAAATTTTAACCTATTCAAATGGTTTCATGAAAGTGGATCCACCTTTTCTTAATATACAATAATATTAATACTTATTTAATTTGTTTATATCTTGTTTTTTAATTACGCTGGCCTGGTGGGGCCGTATTTGTTTTAGTTTTCCTCTACGTAGAAAATTCTCTTATTATTAGTAAACTTGGTTTATAAAAATTTTAACCAATTCAAATGGTTTCAAGCAAGTAGATCCAATGATTCTAAAAATACAATATTTTTGATACTTATTTATATTTTTATATCTTGTTTTTTTATTTCTCAGGCCTTTTGGACTGTATTTGTTAAGGTTTTTCTCTATTTTACATATTTTTTTATTATAAGTAAACTTGTTTTATAAAAATTTTAACCTATTCAAATGGTTTCATGAAAGTGGATCCACCTTTTCTAAATATACAAGAATATTAATACTTATTTAATTTATTTTATATCTTGTTTTTTAATTACGCTGGCCTGGTGGGCCGTATTTGTTTTAGTTTTCCTCTACGTAGAATATTCTCTTATTATTAGTAAACATGGTTTTATAAAAATTTTAACCAATTCAAATGGTTTCATGCAAGTAGATCCAAAGATTCTAAAAAATACAATAATTTTGATACCTAATTAAATTTTTTATATCTTGTTTTTTTATTTCTCAGGCCTTTTTGACTGTATTTGTTTAGGTTTTTCTCTATTTTACATATTTTTTCATTATAAGTAAACTTGTTTTATAAAAATTTTTAACCTATTCAAATGGTTTCATGCAAGTGGATCCAACGTTTATAAAAATACAATAATTTTGATACCTATTTAAATTTTTTTATATTATGTTTTTTTATTTCTCAGGCCTTTTGGACTGTATTTGTTCAAGTTTTTCTCTATTTTATATATTTGTCTATTATAAGTAAACTTGGTTTATAAGAATTTTAACCAATTCAAATGGTTTCATGAAAGTGGATCCACCTTTTCTAAATATACAATAATTTTAATACTTATTTAATTTATTTATATCTTGTTTTTTTAATTACGCTGGCCTGAAGAGCCCGTATTTGTTTAAGTTTTTCTCTACGTAGAATATTCTCTTATTATTAGTAAACTTGGTTTATAAAAATTTTAACCAATTCAAATGGTTTCAAGCAAGTAGATCCAAAGATTCTAAAAATACAATATTTTTGATACCTATTTATATTTTTATATCTTGTTTATTTATTTCTCAGGCCTTTTGGACTGTATTTGTTAAGGTTTTTCTCTATTTTACATATTTTTTCATTATAAGTAAACTTGTTTTTATAAAAAATTTTAACCTATTCAAATGGTTTCATGAAAGTGGATCCACCTTTTCTAAATATACAATAATTTTAATACTTTTTTAATTTATTTATATCTTGTTTTTTAATTACGCTGGCCTGAAGGGCCGTATTTGTTTTAGTTTTCCTCTACGTAGAATATTCTCTTATTATTAGTAAACTTGGTTTATAAAAATTTTAACCAATTCAAATGGTTTCAAGCAAGTAGATCCAATGATTCTAAAAATACAATATTTTTGATACTTATTTATATTTTTATATCTTGTTTTTTTATTTCTCAGGCCCTTTTGGACTGTATTTGTTAAGGTTTTTTTCTCTATTTTACATATTTTTTTCATTATAAGTAAACTTGTTTTATAAAAATTTTAACCTATTCAAATGGTTTCATGAAAGTGGATCCACCTTTTCTAAATATACATTAATTTTAATACTTTTTTAATTTATTTATATTTTGTTTTTTAATTACGCTGGCGTATTTGTTTTAGTTTTCCTCTACGTAGAATATTCTCTTATTATTAGTAAACTTGGTTTATAAAAATTTTAACCAATTCAAATGGTTTCATGCAAGTAGATCCAAAGATTCTAAAAATACAATATTTTTTGATACCTATTTAAATTTTTATATTCTTGTTCTTTTATTTCTCAGGCTTTTTGGGACTGTATTTGTTAAGGTTTTTCTCTATTTTACATATTTTTTCATTATAAGTAAACTTGTTTTTATAAAAATTTTAACCTATTCAAATGGTTTCATGCAAGTGGATCCAACGTTTATAAAAATACAATAATTTTGATACCTATTTAAATTTTTTATATTATGTTTTTTTATTTCTCAGGCCTTTTGGACTGTATTTGTTCAAGTTTTTCTCTATTTTATATATTTTTCTATTATAAGTAAACTTGGTTTATTAAGAATTTTAACCAATTCAAATGGTTTCATGAAAGTGGATCCACCTTTTCTAAATATACAAGAATTTTAATACTTATTTAATTTATTTATATCTTGTTTTTTAATTACGCTGGCCTGAAGAGCCGTATTTGTTTAAGTTTTTTCTCTACGTAGAATATTCTCTTATTATTAGTAAACTTGGTTTATAAAATTTTAACCAATTCAAATCGGTTTCAAGCAAGTAGATCCAAAGATTCTAAAAATACAATATTTTTTGATACCTATTTATATTTTTATATCTTGTTTATTTATTTCTCAGGCCTTTTGGACTGTATTTGTTAAGGTGTTTTCTCTATTTTACATATTTTTTCATTATAAGTAAACTTGTTTTATAAAAATTTTAACCTATTCAAATGGTTTCATGAAAGTGGATCCACCTTTTCTAAATATACAATAATTTTAATACTTTTTTAATTTATTTATATCTTGTTTTTTAATTACGCTTGGCCTGAAGGGCCGTATTTGTTTTAGTTTTCCTCTACGTAGAATATTCTCTTATTATTAGTAAACTTGGTTTATAAAAATTTTAACCCAATTCAAATGGTTTCATGCAAGTAGATCCAAAGATTCTAAAAATACAATATTTTTGATACCTATTTAAATTTTTATATCTTGTTTTTTTATTTCTCAGGCTGTTTGGACTGTATTTGTTAAGGTTTTTCTCTATTTTACATATTTTTTCATTATAAGTAAACTTGTTTTATAAAAATTTTAACCTATTCAAATGGTTTCATGAAAGTGGATCCCACCTTTTCTTAATATACAATAATATTAATACTTATTTAATTTGTTTATATCTTGTTTTTTAATTACGCTGGCCTGGTGGGCCGTATTTGTTTTAGTTTTCCTCTACGTAGAAAATTCTCTTATTATTAGTAAACTTGGTTTATAAAAATTTTAACCAATTCAATGGTTTCAAGCAAGTAGATCCAATGATTCTAAAAATACAATATTTTTGATACTTATTTATATTTTTATATCTTGTTTTTTTTATTTCTCAGGCCTTTTGGACTGTATTTGTTAAGGTTTTTCTCTATTTTACATATTTTTTTATTATAAGTAACTTGTTTTATAAAAATTTTAACCTATTCAAATGGTTTCATGAAAGTGGATCCACCTTTTCTAAATATACAAGAATATTAATACTTATTTAATTTATTTATATCTTGTTTTTTAATTACGCTGGCCTGGTGGGCCGTATTTGTTTTTAGTTTTCCTCTACGTAGAATATTCTCTTATTATTAGTAAACATGGTTTATAAAAATTTTAACCAATTCAAATGGTTTTCATGCAAGTAGATCCAAAGATTCTAAAAATACAATAATTTTGATACCTAATTAAATTTTTTATATCTTGTTTTTTTTATTTCTCAGGCCTTTTGGACTGTATTTGTTAAGGTTTTTCTCTATTTTACATATTTTTTCATTATAAGTAAACTTGTTTTATAAAATTTTAACCTATTCAAATGGTTTCATGAAAGTGGATCCACCTTTTCTAAATATACAATAATTTTAATACTTATTTAATTTATTTATATCTTGTTTTTTTAATTACGCTGGCCTGAAGAGCCGTATTTGTTTAAGTTTTTCTCTACGTAGAATATTCTCTTATTATTAGTAAACTTGGTTTATAAAAATTTTAACCAATTCAAATGGTTTCAAGCAAGTAGATCCAAAGATTCTAAAAATACAATATTTTTTGATACCTATTTATATTTTTATATCTTGTTTATTTATTTCTCAGGCCTTTTGGACTGTATTTGTTAAGGGTTTTTTCTCTATTTTACATATTTTTTCATTATAAGTAAACATTGTTTTATAAAAATTTTAACCTATTCAAATGGTTTCATGAAAGTGGATCCACCTTTTCTAAATATACAATAATTTTAATACTTTTTTAATTTATTTATATCTTGTTTTTTAATTACGCTGGCCTGAAGGGCCGTATTTGTTTTAGTTTTCCTCTACGTAGAATATTCTCTTATTATTAGTAAACTTGGTTTATAAAAATTTTAACCAATTCAAATGGTTTCAAGCAAGTAGATCCAATGATTCTAAAAATACAATATTTTTGATACTTATTTATATTTTTATATCTTGTTTTTTTATTTCTCAGGCCTTTTGGACTGTATTTGTTAAGGTTTTTCTCTATTTTACATATTTTTTTATTATAAGTAAACTTGTTTTATAAAAATTTTAACCTATTCAAATGGTTTCATGAAAGTGGATCCACCTTTTCTAAATATACAAGAAATATTAATACTTAATTTAATTTATTTATATCTTGTTTTTTAATTACGCTGGCCTGGTGGGCCGTATTTGTTTTAGTTTTCCTCTACGTAGAATATTCTCTTATTATTAGTAAACATGGTTTATAAAAATTTTAACCAATTCAAATGGTTTCATGCAAGTAGATCCAAAGATTCTAAAAATACAATAATTTTGATACCTAATTAAATTTTTTTATATCTTGTTTTTTTATTTCTCAGGCCTTTTTGACTGTATTTGTTTAGGTTTTTCTCTATTTTACATATTTTTTCATTATAAGTAAACTTGTTTTATAAAATTTTAACCTATTCAAATGGTTTCATGCAAGATGGATCCAACGTTTATAAAAATTACAATAATTTTTGATACCTATTTAAATTTTTTATATTATGTTTTTTTATTTCTCAGGCCTTTTGGACTGTATTTGTTCAAGTTTTTCTCTATTTTATATATTTTTCTATTATAAGTAAACTTGGTTTATAAGAATTTTAACCAATTCAAATGGTTTCATGAAAGTGGATCCACCTTTTCTAAATATACAATAATTTTAATACTTATTTAATTTATTTATATCTTGTTTTTTAATTACGCTGGCCTGAAGAGCCGTATTTGTTTAAGTTTTTCTCTACGTAGAATATTCTCTTATTATTAGTAAACTTGGTTTATAAAAATTTTAACCAATTCAAATGGTTTCAAGCAAGTAGATCCAAAGATTCTAAAAATACAATATTTTTGATACCTATTTATATTTTTATATCTTGTTTATTTATTTCTCAGGCCTTTTGGACTGTATTTGTTAAGGTTTTTTCTCTATTTTACATATTTTTTCATTATAAGTAAACTTGTTTTATAAAAATTTTAACCTATTCAAATGGTTTCATGAAAGTGGATCCACCTTTTCTAAATATACAATAATTTTAATACTTTTTTAATTTATTTATATCTTGTTTTTTAATTACGCTGGCCTGAAGGGCCGTATTTGTTTTAGGTTTTCCTCTACCTAGAATATTCTCCTTATTATTAGTAAACTTGGTTTATAAAAATTTTAACCAATTCAAATGGTTTCATGCAAGTAGATCCAAAGATTCTAAAAATACAATATTTTTGATACCTATTTAAATTTTTATATCTTGTTTTTTTATTTCTCAGGCTTTTTGGGACTGTATTTGTTAAGGTTTTTCTCTATTTTACATATTTTTTCATTATAAGTAAACTTGTTTTATAAAAAATTTTAACCTATTCAAATGGTTTTCATGAAAGTGGATCCACCTTTTCTAAATATACAATAATTTTAATACTTATTTAATTTATTTATATCTTGTTTTTTAATTACGCTGGACTGAAGGGCCGTATTTGTATAAGTTTTTCTCTACGTAGAATATTCTCTCAATATTAGTAAAATTGGTTTATAAAAAATTTTAAACCAATTCAAATGGTTTTATGCAAGTAGATCCAACGTTTATAAAAATACAATAATTTTGATACCTAATTAAATTTTTTATATCTTGTTTTTTTATTTCTCAGCCTTTTTGACTGTATTATTTTAGGTTTTTTCTCTATTTTACATATTTTTTCATTATAAGTAAACTTGTTTTATAAAAATTTTAACCTATTCAAATGGTTTCATGAAAGTGGATCCAACGTTTATAAAATACAATAATTTTGATACCTATTTAAATTTTTATATTATGTTTTTTTATTTCTCAGGCCTTTTGGACTGTATTTGTTTAAGTTTTTCCTCTATTTTATATATTTTTCTATTATAAGTAAACTTGGTTTATAAGAATTTTAACCAATTCAAATGGTTTCATGAAA